>JAJAGP010003035.1:0-87732 GCA_025084515.1 Ancistrus triradiatus
TTTGTCTCATTTGTGTAACTGGGTTCTCTTTATCTACTTTTAGGACTTGTGTGACAATCTGATGTTGTTTTAGGTCGTATTTATGCAGAAATATAGAAAATTTGAAAGGGTTCACAAACTTTCAAGCACCACTGTAACATACATCCACACAGTGTAAACTTGTTAAGACCTGTGATACATGTGGCCTAAGACTTTTGCACAGTACTGTAAGTGCCCATATGAAAAGCAGCTGCCTGTGAACCAAGTTGCCTTTTTAATGTTATAGCTTATAATAATTATGAAAGCAGATTAATATAAGCTACCAAGCTGTGACCTCTATTTAGGATCTACCAACAGGTTTAACCTTCTGATTCTTCCAGAAGCCCTTAAGGCATAAACATTGTTCATACACAGCATTTGCCCAAACCTGACTGACTGTAATATCTTGCTGGCAAAGGTGATCCGACTTGTGTGACATAATGCAGATTGTGTAATCATTATGTAATAACGCTAGGTAGCAACAAGCAACGTGCAATTTGGATTACGCAATCAGATTACAGCAGTTAAGAGGAGGACACGTTCAAAAATCTAAATCAGATTTAGTTATGGATTGCGTAAGGGATTATGGGTTTGTGACGGAAACAAATCAGTCTGTTAATTCATAATTTAGTGACACCATATAAGCTATAAGCAGAGAGCTAGGAGAGGGTGTGTATACATGTTAGCAGAACTGGGTGAGGCTGTACCACCCTGAGTGCGTGTTACGTACAAGACAGGTTTGCAGGTGTGTGTCTGAAATTTGTGTACGAGGCTCGAAGTTTGTACAGATGTTTGCTGATTAATGCTACACAAAGTGCTCATTTACACTGATCTGCCAAAACATGAATCAAATTATGTGATGATCTCGTTACAACAGCGAATCTTAAGCCATGGGCTATATCATACAGTAAGAGAACAGTAGGTTCTCACAGTAGCCTTAAAATTGATACACACACACACACACACACACACACACACACACACACACACACACCTATAAATAACTAAATGTTACCATTTTGCCCCGCTGCTGTGAGGAGCGCGTCTCTCGGAGGGTGAAGACGTTCCCGCACACCGAGATCTCCCTCCACACGCTGGGTTTGGAGTCCTCGGTAAAGCCGTTCCGTGGCTGCATCACCAGCACTCCGTTCGTCGTCAGGCCGTCCATCTGACCGTCAGGCATCCTCCACTTTGCCGCTTTCTCCTAAAAGACGAGTAATGTAAAAACCGAACAACCCATATCTCAGACTTTAAAAGCTAGTTTGAACCCTGCTGATAGTGGTCAGGAGGTAAGGGTCACGTGGGATCCGGAGCCTATCCTGGAATCTACCAGGGACTGGCGGAAGACCGGAACAATGCCAACCCCTTGGACCAGCCCTCAGTAATGGCCGACGGTCCCTACAAGGACTCAAACGTGGGTCTTGACAGTGGTGGGCTAGCAATGTCGAGCTGAACCACCCAATATTTCAGTTTCCATTCCTACTTCAATCACCAGCAGAAGCCACACATTATTAGATCATGTTTGGAAAAATGTGGCCTATTGTACTTCGGACACACAGCCTGCTCTGATCTGCTCGTTTTACAGAGACACACAGACAGACACACAGAGAGCAGGGCACACTGGGCACATCACACCACTTCAAGTACAGTGCCTATAGAAAATCAAAAAAGTTCTCAAGATCCCACTCATGTTCAGACCGAGCACGTGAGTGGGATTATAACCGGACATGGGACAAAACCACAATTTTAACATGGCCTGACTCCTGCCTTTCGACATTACAATGGGAATCCATCCTCCCTGGGTGGTGATGTGCAGTACCATATATTCCTGCGCTCTGATGAGGAAGTTGGCAGTGCGTGACATAGGAAGTCACGTGGTGGGAGAGATTTGCACTGGGAAATGAGGTGAGGAAAATCCACAGTCATGTAATAATCTGTTTTTGTTTTTCACTTTCAATCCACTGTTCAATAAACTGCATTAGATATTTAATACTTTATAATGAAATAAGCTTTAACAATTTTGTCCAACTGTACTTTAATGCAAGTGCTTTAAGCATGTTCAAGGTACACACACACACACACACACACACACACACACACACACACACACACACACACACACACACACACACACACACACACACACACACGGGCAAAAAAGTATTTAGTCAGCCACTGATTGTGCAAGTTCTCCTACTTAGAAAGATGAGAGAGGTCTGTAATTTTCATCATAGCTACACTTCAACTGTGAGAGACACAATGAGGAAAAAAAAATCCAGGAAATCACATTATAGGATTTTTAAAGAATTTAATTGTAAATCATGGTGGAAAATAAGTATTTGGTCAATAAAAAAAGTTCAAATCAATACTTTGTAACATAACCTTTGTTGGCAATGACAGAGGTCAAACGTTTCCTGTTAGTCTTCACCAGGTTGGCACACACTGTAGCTGGTATTTTGGCCCATTCCTCCATGCAGATCTCCTCTAGAGCAGTGATGTTTTGGGGCAACAACTTTCAACTCCCTCCACACAGTTTCTATGGGGCTGAGGTCTGGAGACTGGCTAGGCCACTCTAGGACCTTGAAATGCTTTTTACGGAGCCACTCCTTCGTTGCCCGAGTGGTGTGTTTGGGATCATTGTCATGCTGGAAGCCCAGCGCCACGTTCCATCTTCAATGACTCTCACTGATGGAAGGAGGTTTTTGGCTTAAAATCTCACCATACATGGCCCCGTTCATTCTTCCCTTACCACGATCAGTCGTCCTGTCCCCTCTGCAGAAAAACAAGCCCCAAGCATGATGGTTTCCACCCCCATGCTTCACAGTAGGTAATGGTGGTTCTTGACTTTTTACCAAAAAGTGACCACATGATATTCTCCCAAGCTCTTCTGGATATCATCCATATCCGCTCTGGAAAACTTCAGACGGCCCTGGACAATGTAAACTGGCTTAAGCAGGGGGGCACGCCTGGCACTCAGGATCGGAGTCCCTCTCGGCGTTACGGATGGTAGCCTTTGTTACTTTGGTCCCAGTTCCTATACAGGTCATTCATCAGTCCCTCCGTGTAGTTCTGGGATTTTTGCTCACCGTTCTCATTGATCATTTTGACCCACGGGATGAGATTCTTGCGTGGAGCCCCAGATCGAGGGAGATTATCATGGTCTTGTATGTCTTTCCATTTTTTCTTACAATTGCTCCCACAGTTTGATTTATTTATTCACCCAACCTGCTTGCCTATTGTAGATTCACTCTTCCCAGCCTGGTGCAGGTCTACAATTTCCCTTCCTGGTGTCCTTCAACAGCTTCTTTGGTTTTGGCCATGGTTTGAGTTTTGGAGTCCCTGACGTTTGAGGCTGTGGACAGGTGTCTTTTATACAGGTAACAAGGTCAAACAGGTGCCATTAATACAGGTAACGAGTGGAGGACAGAAGAGCTTCTTGAAGAAGAAGTTACAGGTCTGTGAGAGCCAGAAATCTTGCTTGTTTGTGGGTGACCAAACACTTATTTTCCACCATGATTTACAATTAAATTCTTTAAAAATCCTATAATGTGATTTCCTGGATTTTTTTTCTCATTTTGTCTCTCATAGTTGAAGTGTAGCTATGATGAAAATTACAGACCTCTCTCATCTTTCTAAGTAGGAGAACTTGCACAATCAGTGGCTGACAATTTTTTTTTTGCCCCACTGTACATACTCTTTGGCACTCAGAGTAGCACTAGCTGCCCTTCTAGCTGGTAATAAACGCTTATAGATCATTGAGTACTTGCTACAACTGTTTGCACA
Source organism: Ancistrus triradiatus (assembly GCA_025084515.1). Classification (NCBI taxonomy): domain Eukaryota; kingdom Metazoa; phylum Chordata; class Actinopteri; order Siluriformes; family Loricariidae; genus Ancistrus; species Ancistrus triradiatus. The sequence goes on from JAJAGP010003035.1 coordinate 3,802, forward strand.
TTTTGTCGTACGTGTAGTATCCTTCAGCAAACCCATTAACCTGAAGGTGCCCCAAGGGCGCACTTTCCACAACACTGTTCCTTCCTCAGTCTGGGTAAAGACAGAATAATGGAACACGTACAGAAGGAGCAAAGTGGCAAAATCAGCTTTAGATTAGATACTTGAATGCCAAATCCTTAAATGTGCGAAAGGAGATAGTTCAAATTGACATATCATACTTCCTATTAGGCAGTGCCATTTAACAACAGGGGTAATCATGTACGGACAGAGAACAGAATTTCTGCTTATTGGTATAGTGAGCAAATTCAATGAACTGGCCTGAGCTATGCTTAAACTATAGAACTGTGATAGCATAGTTGCCAGACAAACAGACACGCCTAATATTTGGTCTATCTGTCTATCCATCCATCTATCTATACACACACACACACACACACACACACACACACACACACACACACACACACATACACATACATATATATACACACACATTGGGGCAAAAAAGTATTTAGTCAGCCACTGATTGTACAAGTTCTCCTACTTAGAAAGATGAGAGAGGTCTGTAATTTTCATCATAGCTACACTTCAACTATGAGAGACAACATGAGAAAAAAATCCAGGAAATCACATTGTAGGATTTTTAAAGAATTTATGGTGGAAAGTAAGTATTTGGTCACACACAAACAAGCAAGATTTCTGGCTCTCACAGACCTGTAACTTCTTCTTTAAGAAGCTCTTCTGTCCTCCACTCGTTACCTGTATTAATGGCACCTGTTTGACCTCGTTATCTGTATAAAAGACACCTGTCCACAGCCTCAAACAGTCAGACTCCAACCTCTACCATGGCCAAGACCAAAGAGCTGTTGAAGGCAGCAGGAAGAAAATTGTAGACCGGCAGCAGGCTGGGAGAGTGAATCTACAATAGGCAAGCAGGTTGGGTTGAATAAATCACCTGTGGGAGCATTTGTAAGAAAATGGAAGACATACAAGACCATTGATAATCTCCCTCGATCTGGGCTCCACGCAAGATCTCATCCCTGGGGTCAAAATGATCATGAGAACGGTGAGCAAAAAATCCCAGAACTACACGGAGGGACCTGATGAATGACCTGCAGAGAGCTGGGACCAAAGTAACAAAGGCTACCATCAGTAACACACTACACCGAGAGGGACTCAGATCCTGCAGTGCCAGGCGTGCCCCCCTGCTTAAGCCATACATGTCCAGGCCGGTCTGAAGTTTGGCAGAGAGCATATGGAATGATCCAGAAGAGGATTGGGGAGAATATCATGTGGTCAGATGAAACCAAAATAGAACTTTTTTGTTTGGTGAGGAAGAAGAATGCGGAGTCGCATCCCAAGAACAACCATACCTACTGTGAAGCAGTGGGGGTGGAAACCATCATGCTTTGGGGCTGTTTTTCTGGCAGAGGGGGACCGGACTACTTGATCCGTGTTAAGGGAAGAATGAACGGGGCCATGTATCGTGAGATTTTAAGCCAAAACCTCCTTCCATCAGTGAGAGCATTGAAGATGGAACATGGCTGAGTCTTCCAGCATGACAATTCCCCCCAAACACACCATAGAAAATGTGTGGAAGGAGTTGAAAGTCCATGTTGCCCCAAAACATCACTGCTCTAGAGGAGATCTGCATGGAGGAATGGGCCAAAATACCAGCTACAGTGTGTGCCAACCTGGTGAAGACTTTGTCATTGCCAACAAATGTTATGTTAAAGTATTGAGCTGAACTTTTGGTGTTGACCAAATACTTATTTTCCACCACAATTTACTATTAAATTTTTTAAAAATCCTACAATGTGATTTCCTGGATTTTTTCCGCCATTTTGTCTCTCATAGTTGAAGTGTAGCTAAGTAGGCGAACTTGCTCAATCAATGGCTGACTAAATACTTTTTTGCCCCACTGTATATATTTAACATAATATTTAATTAATTTTTTTTTATCATTTTTACTGACTCCATGTATACAGAGAACTACTCATTACCCCCAGGAAGATGTTCTTGGACGAGTCGAACCCGGCTGCATAGATGCGGGCCGTGTAGGGCGGAGTTCGCTGGCACATGATGCGGCAGGCGAAGCGCGAGATGGTGCTCTGCACGGTCTGCATATCAGAGTTACTCTGACTGCCCGGGATGGTGTCTGTCACCACAAAGTCTATGGGACTCTCAGTGGAACGTCCGACCTGAGGAGAGAGAGGAGATAAAATGCATGCTACGGTTAGTACGGAGGATTTACATTTACATTCCACGAGCGACTTACTGAAGTGACTCGTATCCTTCTTAGCAGAAGACAAATCCTGTACGAAAGGCCTACAGCCAAAGAACACCATCCACCTAAAACCCTCTTATTTATTTATTCATTTTCATCTAAAAAGGTTCATGTCAGGCCGGGTCAGAGAGCAGCGATGAACACAGACAGCGAACAAGCAAAGGTTAAGGTTTGAACTTGCAGAAACAATGATTTAATAATAATGACTTAAAGCCTACATACAGTCTGAAAAAAGTTTTAAAGCTTACATAGTATCTACACAGTCCTGGTGATCTCTACTAAAGACACTACAGGTGTGTACCGCTTAACGACCATCCAATCAACGTCCATTCTTTTAGCTACAAGATCTTAAAAACTGTAATAACCTGCAAAAGGAAATAAAAATCTGGCTTTTCACTCCAGACACTGTGGCAGTAAAGAGTTGGTCACTGACAGTGCCGATTTCATGTGAGGTGTCAATACAGCACCCCTAACATTTGAGCTCATCAACATTTCAGTTTCAGCCTAAAATGTTATCTCATTGCATCACTACTGTATTTCATTTCAGTATTTGCTTAAAAAACGATAAGGCGACTGTAGACAAAGAGCTATTTCTTCATTTCCAGTACAGCCCAGCTTTTGACACACTGCCCTCTTTTGTCTAGCCTGTGCCCGAGCCTGACTGAGTGACCTTACTAAAGCCTTGCTGCTCAACTGGGCTGTTTCAAAACGAAAGCAAACACTTGCACAGTGGCTGATTGTTTTCTGCTGGCTGAAAGATTAAAAGTTGGATCCAGTCTGGGAATAAGTCCGCAGAAGAGAGCAGGATACGTCAGCGGGACAGGACGGCGTGTGCGTACGAGGTGGTGCGAATCAAGCATCAGATGAGGGCTCATATTTAGTGCTAGAAGCCCTCTTACAGAAACACACACGCTTTATCTTTTAAGAGTTCCTGCTTTAGACTGAAGGCTGGCTGTTTTGCCCTGTCGCTGAACGGCCCAGGAAGCACGTCTCACAGCAAATCTATAAATACAGGTTGTACTAGGTGTGACTAAGAAATTGGACGCACACAGAGGGATCGGAACATTATTAAAAATAATGTAAATGGTATTAAATGAGAAAGTGAATATGGTGATTAGAAAGAGAACAGCATAAACATTGGGCCTTGGAGCCATTTTATGATCTCCGGAGACCCCAAGTGAAGTCAAATTTATTTATATCGTTTGTGTGGGTAAGGCATCCATACCTGGAACATGTCTGTATTGCTGTCGTGTGTGTACTCCACCACCACGGTGTGAGCTCGAGACAATGTGTAGGAGATACTGTGCTGGTCTTTGTTACTTATGGCCTACAGACAGAGAAGGAAAAACAGCGAGACACTGAGTGCGTTTACATGCGCTTAATAATCCGATTTTGTCAGTAATCGGATCAATGAGTACACATGCGCTTGAGTAATCAGATAACGAGAAACCTCTGGATTTACATGACCCAGGCGTTAATCGGATTTCTACTTTGCAACCAGCCAATCATCTCAAACTTTAATATTACATAATCAAATTATTCATTTTCTTGAGTATATACTGCATTTCAGAGTCTCCCCAAAGTCTTTGATAGCTGTTTCGCTGCCGTTAATTATGTGGCGTGGTTAACTCTGGGGTTGCCAGATCCAAGAAAAGAGGGCAAATAAAGCCAAACCTTTAGAATAAGCAGACCTGGCAACCGTGTAGGAAGGCTCGCTCGCATGTGCAGACTGAAAACACTTATTATAATCGGGTAATCCGATTACTGGTGTAAAATCCAGCTCTCTTATCTGATTTCTAGATCGGAGAACGCTGTATACATGACCGCTCGAATAATCCGTTAACTGCAGAAATCAGACTATGACCGCATGATTAAGTGCATGTGAACGCACTCATCGTCTACGTTTAGTAGATGTTGTCCCATTCCAGCGCGTATAGCTAAGATGATGTGTATGAGAGGGGGGGTGTGTACCTTGGCTGCTTGAGGTGTGCAGGCTACATGAACAGTGCTGGGTTTGACTCCGTTCGCTTTGTGCCGCTTGAAAAGGGCAAAGCGGCTCTTCCTCCTTCCGCGGTCTCCGTTTGGGAGAGAGCCATTGTACCTACGTATAAAAAACCAAAGCACGTAAATATGAACCCACCTGCGTATGCACATTAGGCTTGGGATAATAATCGATAATACTGATTTTTGCTGTCATTTAAACAGCTAAGCACAGATGTTATTCAAATGATCATACTGTTATTTTACACAACGTGTCATGTTTGTTTCGTATGTATGCACTTTAGCTTCATTCAACCACTGCTTTTTAACAATCGTTCCACTTTACGGTTACTAATAGAATTATTACTACTATTTTATTCAATAGAAATGTTTACACTTCATTATAGATTATTCAAACAAAACAGCTAATTAACTACATATACACAAACTTTGAAAGCCCTTTTTGAAATGTCACAGTATTTTGTTGTCAACCGAACAGCGACAGAGAAGCAATAAATGTTAACCATGTTACATGGTATCTGTGCTGAGGGACCATTGAACCATTAATTATTACTGAACTCAATCAATATAGCTATCATTCTAAATAATGATGTGATATTAGAAGCTATTTCACATAGTAATTAGGCTTTAGGGTAATTGTATGACCATAAAAGGGTACATTCTATATAAGACTATCCTAATATCGCTGAGTGAGAAGCGATAATTAACAGCCTAAGGCTATGAAATAAACAACAAAAACATTACTAGTAAGCACCCAGTGACTTTTTTCGTCAGCAACACATCTCTCTCACAAATTTACATACACACACAGGTATGCACCGTTTAACGCCGACATTAATGGGATGGTGACAAAAGCAGACGTTGGCCAGATATTACCGTAGTTTAGATACTTTGCACATAGTGTTTTACTTTAAACAACAATATTAATTAAAACACAACATGAAAACATCAAGTGCAGCACTATCCTGTAACATAACACTAATTCTTACCTTTGTATCTTTTATACAACTTGAACTTGAAACACAAACAAAAGGAATGTTACATTGTTTTCTGCCTGCTAACCTCTTTTCTGTCAGCAGATTTAGTTTTCATACTAGTTTTCTGTCATTCAGACACGAGTTAGACGTATACAAGACAGACTTTTATTTCTTATTACAAGTCTGAAGACCTCGGACGGTAAACTGAACGCACGTTGCTCATCTCATCTAATCGAAACTGAATGAAGGGATACATTTAACAAATGGGTATATGTTGGTGTTTTGAAGAAAATAAGGCAAACTGTGACTGAATCCGACTTAGGAATGAATGACACCATGACAAGTGAATCTGTGAACTGTTGCAGCTGCAGTCCATTTTGACATGATCATGACTACACCCTAAATCCCTCTGAAGGCCTCTGCAGTGAGGACCATCTGTCATCAGAACATAACAGCCTTCAGTACGAAAAGTGCTCGACTGAGTTTATGAAAACAAGAACGACCCAGGCAGAAGTATCAGTTTACAAACATTACACTCCTGATTATATAGATTAGCTAAATAACAAGAGCAAAAGGTATAAAACTAGAATCAACAGCTTCACGGCACTTCCGGTTTTCGGGCAAATAAAACATAAAAAGTAAAAAGGCCAAATTCACTTAATGATGTTTGTTTGTTTATTCACTAATGTCACATCAACATCATGACAGTAGCAAAGTTATAATGCTGGAGCAATTTAGATCGACCAACTAGCCTCACACATCTTTGGAACACAGCACTAACCCACGTGGACAGAAGGAGAACATGCAAACACCACACAGGCAAAAGTCTGTGCTCAGTATCAAACCGAGGATCTCTAGAGCTGTGTGGCCACCATGCTAACCACTTGCCTCAACTTTTTGATGAAAAAAAGTTAACCTTAGACTGGACCAGAGAGCAGGGAAGACTGCAGATAAACAAAGCTTAAGCTAGACGCAAAAAAGAATCAAAGGACTGGGCTTTCAAACAAGGGGTTTAAATGGCAGGAACGCAGGAAGTGTAGATTTGGTCTGGAGCATATTGTTAAAATGAAAAGGGTGCAGGCAAGCATGGAACCTAAGCAGGTTGCTGTTGCAGCATCGTTGCACCCCCCACCCCCCACCGATTTGACCTCTTGTTCTTTAGGCATTAAATTAACATAGTAGTCTTAAATTAGTCTTTAAATTAACTTACCAGACTAACTACATTATAGAGACACTGTTATTCCCAGTCTTAACTTAAACACAGCCTATCAATCATTTGCTCAGTTTGGACATTTGTTTAAAACCAGTCATTTGGTCGTAAGCGTAGCTCTCAAATCCATGAGCATTCTATCAGCGTGCCTCCTGAGATGTAAGGTTTAAATCAATAACGTGAAAACGGCCATGATGTAAGCCTTCATTAAAGTGTCGGATGACAGCACGGTGTAATAAATCCCTCCTAAGGGTGAGAGACGTTTTGCCAGGCCTCATGCATTTAAACAGACACGTGGCACCAGGCAGTGAATATGCAGCAGCCTGGTCCCACACGCCATCACGCCCGGCTCAGGAACTGATCATTTCTGGACTTAAAGCTTTGAGTAAACACCAACTAATACTCTTAAACTGTAGCTACTCTTGGGAGACCCTGCCACACATGTCCTGGAGATGTGATCGTGTGATCTACTTGGATTCTTTAGAATTCGTTCCCTCCCTAGCTCATGATGGATGGAGCCTAAATCAAAATCGATGCTTCCATTTAACACACCCAAGATGTAAATCAATGGGTCAAGTATAAGCGTTTAGAGGCTAGTGAAAAATTCTCTGTATAAAGAGAATGACAGTACACCTAAGGGGGCGCTATAAAACACTTACAGTGTACACTTACCAACCAACACCAGTAAATGGTAGTAATATTCGAAAGTAAATGCTTGTTCTGCCCAAACAAAAAGTGCAAGTGCCGGTGCTGGGCCCAGGGAACGTGTGCTGCCTTTAAGAACCAGCTCCCTTTAAGTTCAGAACAAGCACGAGAGCCAAACAGGACATGGGCTATACACAACAGGTACCGAAGTCCCTCAGCACAGACAGCAGGCAACATTATTAACAGGTTTCTCAGCACCCTTCCAGTTTGGCTGAAACTGAGGTATCGCTGAGTATAGTCAAAGGGAAATCAAGACCCTGTGCTAGACATGGCGTAATAACATGTTACATATGGTCCGTATACGATAGCTAAAACAACAAATCTAATGGTGGTCTAAGACTTTTGCACAGTACTGTATATTAATTTTCATATATCATCTGTGGATGTCTAAAACACATATGTGATATTTACTTTTGGAAATTTTGTTTGGAAGTTTAAATGTATAGATATTGTTTCTGTTGTGGGTTTTATTAGTAAAGAAATTTGATTAGTTGCTGCATTCTGTTGCAAATTAGTCTTAAAGACCACAACGTAAAATAATCGTGATAACATCATGGATCGCACCATTATATTTTTATATGAACACGTACATATACTCTTCCTGTTTGTAATCATGGAAAGTTTCTGTCTGGCCTCCAGGGATTCACATGAGAGGAGGAGGACGATAAATCAATGCCAGATTACGAAAAAGCACCGTGAGTCACGGTGAAGAGAATTTTTTTTCGTGGAACCTCTCATATGTATGCTATTACACATTTAATTGCTCATCATAGTCGCCACTCACTGAAAACAATGAAAGAAGGACATTCGGGCCTAGAACTGTGGAACAAAGGAAACAGGAGTGGTGGGATATGAAGGAGATGAGTAGGAAGCGGAAAAACAGGAGAGAAGCTGAAATGCACACTGTCTGATTAAATGAAAAGGTATTTATTGGGATCATGACCTAAAGTTCTCTGAAATCGTCCTCACTTGCTCTCTCGCTCACTTAATACGTTTACCAAATTCTGAATGACGCGTGGGGAGGTTCTGGCTACCACTTTCTAGGCTGTGATTCAGAATCCAAATGCATTAACGTTAGTCACTAAACACAAAAACTGGGCTTTGTTTTATCTTGTAGTAGTCATTGCAGTTATGAAAGCAGCTTCACACAAATACATCAAGAGCACTTGCGGTAATAGACGTGGTGTTTGTGTACAATTTTCTGCCGTAGCCATTGAATGGCTGCTCAGCAATAACTGTATACCTGAGAAAAACAGGAGAAAAAGAAATGACGCCCTGGTCTGAAATGAATGACGCTCTCTTGGATTCACATGATAAAACAAAGATTTGTGGGGTCAATTGTGCCCAATCGCAGTTTAGATTACCTAGTGTGAGTACGCTCTTAAACTTGCCTAGGATCAAGCCAAGCAAATCCAAAGACCATGAGTTTGCTTTCCCAATTTGACTCCCAGTTCATGTTGCTGAAGCAATCAGACAATGGACTAGCCCAAGAATCAAGAACATACCACTAATAACTGTATGTTTGCTTAGTGAAGCAAAGCCATTCTTTAGATCTCTGCGACAGGTTTACTTAAATCGAGCAGATGGAAAAACAACGAACTCTCAATTCAACTCCCTCCACACATTTTCTATGGGGTTGAGGTCTGGAGACTGGCTAGGCTACTGTAGGACCTTGAAATGCTTTTTATGGAGCCACTCCTTCGTTGCCCGAGCGGTGTGTTTGGGATCATTGTCACGCTGGAAGACCCAGCCACGTTCTATCTTCAATGCTCTCACTGATGGAAGGAGGTTTTGGCTTAAAATCTCACCATACATGGCCCCGTTCATTCTTCCCTTAACACGGATCAGTCGTCCTGTGCCCTCTGCAGAAAAACAGCCCCAAAGCATGATGTTTCCACCCCCATGCTTCACAGTAGGTATGGTGTTCTTGGACGACAAGTTGAGTTTTTACCAAAAAGACCTATTTTGGTTTCATCTGACCACATGATATTCTCCCAATCCTCTTCTGGATCATCCATATGCTCTCTGGCAAACTTCAGATGGGCCTGGACATGTACTGGTTTATGCAGTGGGGCACGCCTGGCACTGCAGGATCTGAGTCCCTCTCGTGCGTAGTGTGTTACTGATGGTATAGCCTTTGTTACTTTGGTCCCAGCTCTCTGCAGGTCATTCATCAGGTCCCTCCGTGAAGTTCTGGGATTTCTGCTCACCGTTCTCCTGATCATTTTGACCCCACGGGATGAGATCTTGCGTGGGAGCCCCAGATCGAGGGAGATTATCAAATGTCTTGTATGTCTTCCATTTTCTTACAATTGCTCCCACAGCTGATTTATTCACACCAACCTGCTTGCCTATTGTAGATTCACTCTTCCCAGCCTGCTGCAGGTCTACAATTTTCTTCCTGGTGTCCTTCGACAGCTCTTTGGTCTTGTCCATGGTTGAGTTTGGAGTCTGGACTGTTTGAGACTGTGGACAGGTGTCTTTTATACAGATAACGAGTCAAACAGGTGCAATTAATACAGGTAACGAGTGGAGGACAGAAGAGCTTCTTAAAGAAGAAGTTACAGGTCTGTGAGAGCCAGAAATCTTGCTTGTTTGTGGGTGACCAAAATACTTATTTTCCACCATGATTTACAATAAAATCTTTTAAAAATCCTACAATGTGATTTCCTGGATTTTTTATTCTCATTTTGTCTCTCATAGCTGAAGTGTAGCTATGATGAAAATTACAGACCTCTCTCATCTTTCTAAGTAGGAGAACTTACACAATCAGTGGCTGACTAAATACTTTTTTGCTCCACTGTATGTTTAAGCAATAGAACACAAGAATGCGTGTTTTATCACAAAACATCATGGCTGTGATGATCTATGGTACTCGCCTTTTGCTTGAGCCTCGACCAAATCACAGCTGTAATGTTATTCATGATAACAAAGTGCTCTATTGCTTTTACTCAACAGCTTTTCTTACAACCAAATGAAGAAATAACAACACAAAATATCATATTGATTGTACTTCAATAACCTTCCACCAAACAGACCATCCACAACAAATATGGTAAAAGCCACTGCTATAATAATGTGATATACTTGTACATACATACACATCGTTAAACTGTGATCGAGAATTATACCGACGTTGCAAACCCCCAAATAACCCTAGTGGCTCAACTACGTAGACAAGTTAATTAAAAAAATGCTTCTTCCAAAGCCACTCAATTTAAGAGTGGGAAACCCTCAGCAATGTCAGCCTCCATCTCCAAAATCAGCTTCGTTTATCTTTATGAAGCCATGAAATGGCAGCCAAAGACGACACGCTCTTACCCGAGTACGATGAGCTCTCCATATTTAATTGGCACTTTGGTGGAGGAGGTGGAGATGTTTTCCTGCTCGGGGGAAAACATGGGCACGGTGTGAGTGTGTGTCGGTGTGTGCGTGTGTTGTGGCTCTTTGGCTACAAACGCTACACAGCCGCACGGTCGATCGATCTCAGCTCCGTCTTCGCTCCATTGGCAGCACCATTATCAGCAAGGCATACACACCTACAGAAAGAGAGATCGAGAAACAGAGAGAGAGAGAGAGAGAGAGTCATGTTACCAACATGTATCTGTTTGTTCTTTCTTAAGGAATGTAAGTCAATCACGTATCACTCAGACAGAATTTGAATAATTAGAGATGCACCGATCAATTGGACGGTGACCGGAATTGGACGTTTTCCAGGGGACTTTTGAGTAGTGGTCAACCAATATGGGTTTTAATGGTCGATATTTAGAGAGCAGGGTGACCGATGGCAAATATATAATGCTGATATCACTTTTTCTTTTTGCAACTGTTAAAAGTCATGGATGTCACTCCTAGCTCTACGGCTCCGTGTATGTCTGCCGTCCAACATTTTCACAGAACATACTTAACATAAGGATCATCATATCACAGAAATGGAGAGAAACCTATGCAGAGGGGCAGACGGCGACTTCCTGAAGCACTCAAGAAACACTAAACCATAGACGACCTGCCTCTCATCAGATGGCACATGATTCTCGGAATGATGCAAAGCTTACCGGTCGAGTTGGGCATGTATCGATATAACATGCGGTTGCTTACATCTTAACCAGTCTATAATTGAATAGCATGTGATACTCTATCCCTAAACGCAGAAAGTCAGTTGGTGACTGCTCCAATGCAGAATTAGATCAATAAAGCAATGGACAAAATGTATTTGGATCTGTACGTCTTTTTCTCATGTAAGCTCACTTGGAAAATGTTGCTCAAGTAGGAAAACGTGCTCCAATTTTTTATTTTTATATCTGTTCAAGGGCCTCTCCAACCAATTACATGCTGAATTACCCTCAGACAGGAAATCTAGTCTGGCTCTTTGGGGAGTTACAAAGGGAGTAATTCAAGCTACAAAATATGTACTCATGGACCAGCCACACACAAGTTCATGTGCCTCAGGAGAATTACCAAGCAGACCATATTCAAGATCTGGGAAAGACCAAACATGGGTGGGCGATACGGCCCAAAAACCTCCACAGGTCTGAACAACGCCTTAAAAATTATAATAAGAAATAAAAATCTGTCCAATACATGTCAAATTGGGACTGTGGTAGCCTAGCGGTTAAGGTACTGGACTATGGACTAGAAGGTCCAGGGATCAAATCCCACTTCTGCCAAGCTGCCACTGTTGGGTCCTTGAGCAAGGCCCTTAACCCACAACTGCTTGGATTGTAAGACTGTACCAACTGTAAGTCGCTCTGGATAAGGGCGTCTGCTAAATGCTGTAAATGTAAATTCACGTCCGAGTGACAGAAAACATATGAATCCAGTCAACGTCCATTTCGTTTCACGTTTCACAGAACATAACGTGGATGTTACCTGTAGAATGGTGTACATATTTTATATTGGTGTACGTATTTTACTGGTAGAATTGAAAAAAATTAGTCCACCTACCAAAAATGTCCAGCCACCAGCATCCACTCAGCGCTGATGAAGGATTAGAGGATGACTAACACACACTGCAACAACAGATGAGCTACTGTCTCGGACCTCACATCTACGAGGCGGAGCAATATGGCAGATGTGTCTAATAGAGTGCAGTGAGTGAATACAGTGTTTAAAAACCCCAGCAGCACTGCTGTGGTCTGATCCACTCGAACCAGTTTCCAAAACTTTCACCAATAACGATAATATCAATAAAAATGCTGCATGTTTGAATGCTTGACATTTTAAGAATGAAACACGTTCTTGTGGTATAAACACAGAAATCATGTCCCATATGATTCTAAATCAATGCATTCACATTAGCAGAACTGAAGAATCATATTTCAAATAAAGATCGCGTACAACGCACACAATCACTTGACAATCAGTGATCCACGGTGAGGTCGATTATCCAATCTGTATCCGTGTCTGTAGTTCAACGCAGGCAGTGAGGAGAACACTGCGTGGTTGTGTGCAGGCATTTACACAAACGCATGCACACACTGTTTACTGCAGTCCGAAGAAAGAAAGTCATTGTTCACTGTTCCTTGGAAAAAAGAAAGGCCTAGGAGAACGGAAAGACGAAACAGACAGAGAGAAGAGAAGGAAAGAGCGGCAAACGGGAAAGTGCATTTCATTACCAGCCTCAGCCACATGCTCATAAGTTAGCTCATCAGCAATTTCCGTCAAGCCTCTAGGAACAGATATTGAATGATACCGAGCTCTGACATGAGCCGCCGGATCGATAGCTCTCTCAGACACACACACAGCCAACTGCAGACACACTCGATGCGCCGTCTGGACACGGCGATTAATCAAGCGGAGTTTCCTGGGCTATTCAGCAGAAGAAAAGCTTTATCATCCTCGCACACATCTCACAATCGTACAATCCGACAGGTTTCACAACTTCATAGGAGATGAGATACAAGACAACAGGCCATGGATGACTGTGTGGGTTTGCGAGCATGAGAAGAGAAAAGCTGAAACCACGCTGGGCTGCAAGGTCATGAACTCTCCACGGTGCAAGCCGAGCCGCTCTCGGGTCGTCTGAACAGCCATCAGATAACGGGAACGCTCCGGGTTTACATGGCAGTCAGAGTTCTAGTTGGCAACCAGCCAAAAATCTCACAGAAAGATGTCCCATCAACTTCAAACTTTAATACTAAACAAGTCAACAAATGCTTTTTTGGCTGATTTTCTCGGCCATAATCTGCGATTCAGTCTCCACCAAGCGTCTGACAGCCGTTCAGCGGGTGCTGCGTTTAATTTCCGAGGTTGCCAGATCCTTTCAGGTCAATTGTCAAGTGATTATTACATAGCCTATGTAGTTTGTGTGAAAATAGTTATATGGTTGTGGTGAATGAAGATGTGCAGGGAGTTGGGGTGAGAGTAGAGGATGTGAAGGACAGGGTGAGGTGGAAACGTTTAACTCGCTGTGGCGACCCCTGATAAAAGGAGAAGCCAAAAGAAGAAGAAGAAGAAGAAGAAGAAGAAGAAGAAGAAGAAGAAGGAGGACAGTTAAGAGAAGAAACAAGTCATGGAATAGCCTATTTCTAATATTTAAAAAACAGTTTCAAATACATTCGACCCACTTCTTCCCTTTATTAAAAAAACTAAAAAATAAACAAAATAATTTCACGAAGAGCGATGAATTCAGTGCTAAAACTGCCCACTTGTCCAGCACTAATCAAGCAGTCAGGTTTATAGTGTGTTCGTAACGTATCCCTTTGAAACATGGTAGCCACAAATAAATAAATAAATAATCTGCTCAATGTGCTGAAAGATGGACGAGACAAAAAGTGTTTTGATCTAACGGCTTCACTTTACCGGATATAAACATGAAAGGAATGATACCAGAGACGTTATACAAGATGATACACAGGACGAATGGGAGCTGATCCTGTAGCCAAACTATGGCGCCATCTAGTGACCTGTGTGTGTCGTCCTTGCCTGAAGACTCGGCTGTCTTTCGACTGCTCCGGTGGTGCTTTAAGTAGGTAAATCCAGCAGCACATGCGTCACCATTTTTGAATACATCACACTGCACCACTCTGGTATACTAGAGTAGATCCATTTTGGCTTCTGTTAAACAAAAGCATCAGGTCCATCACAATATTCTCTTCAGTGTTACGACTATAACTTGGACAAGATCGTAACAGTACGTTATTTTTTATTACATTTTGGTATAATAATTGCGAACGCATGTATTTACCCATCACTGCATGCAGTTTTTGTGAAAATGCCCTTTACATTACAGCAGCACAAAAAGACTATATGACTACAGTACTGTCTGGCCACGTCCATCTCAGTTTCACAGAACATAACGCAAACATTAAATGGGCAATACCTGTATTGATTCTTTAGGTTTGCACTAGAGCTCTGAGGAGTAATGAAGTCTCTCACAGGGAAACCCCATTGTCTGCCTCAAAAAACACATCAGCAACAGAAGTGCTTGGGTCTGGGAATTTCCTACCAGTCCACAAAGATTTAGAAAAATCAGTAATCAGTCACGTCTTATTAAATCTGTGTGCATTCTTACATTGTGTTCAACCATTTCCGTACTGAACTTCAGTTCTGCTCTGCTTTGATTCATGACTATTATTGTGCTGCAGTCTTGTAGTGATTTAACAGAAGACATCAGTCTCTTGTTGTGAGGTGAGGCTGGTACATGCAAGGTTTGTGGGATAGGTGTGACTCGCAGCCCAACGGAAAATTTCAGGGGAAACTAAAACTGTTGCTGTTATGAAGCTACAATTTCAGAGTTAAATGTTCAGATAAAATGTTTTTAACGAGATATTTTGAACGTAAAGCTGTATATTTTTAATGTGTGTGCTTTTCCAATGACATGCATTACTTGTTAATTGTTAATACTTTTAAAATTCTCTCAAAAGCTATATGAAAAGGATTCGGTGGAAAGAATTATCCAATGCCATATCCTGCTACATCACAAAAGGATGATTTCAATTGGTTGAAACATTAAAAAAATAACCATATTTGTGCGTTTCCTTCAGTTGTTCTAAATTCACACTGATATGCAATTTTCTCATTGGAAGAAAATCCCAGTTTGAATAGTTTTTACTTTACAGTGAACCATGAGGGCAGGAAAACAAAAAAGAAAATCGTTTATTAGTCATAATTGAGGTAAAATGCGCAACTAGTCGTGATATTGATTTGAGATCATATCGCCCAGCACTACTGTGTATCTAGTCTTAAGGGCCCTATGAAATAAGTTTTATTTTTCCCCCATTTTCGTTTTTATGATTTTTTAAACCATTTTTAGGTCTTTAAGAAAATTACTACAATTAAACAAACAGCAGCAAAATAGCACCTTTGTGTTGAATAACTGCTATAACATTTAACAACATCAAAAATGATAGAAATGAAAGGAAAAACAAATAAGGAAAGGTTCAGGGTGCATATTTTATAACTTTACAAGTGAGATCTGTAACTTAAACAACTCGATTTCAACAACCCTACAGTCCTTTTAGCAATGCCCTTAAACATTAGGAGACACTTGTTTCCTGAATTAAGACACTAAAACCACAAAATCTAGCAGTTCCAACAGTGACATGTGTCAGCATCGATTTCATAAGCACACAAGTGAGTGGCTGAGCCGTATTTAAAGCTCCATATGCGAACTGAATTCTGAATTAGTGAACTCATAATGCCCGACTTCACTGAAAAATCTCCCTCTATGTCAAGACTAACCAACAAGATCATATCAATATTCCAAACAAACAGACCTGAGTTTCATCAGACACACAATGGAAACTAAATCCTGTTTGCCTCAAGCCACATAAAGGACCAGTGTCATTCAGATTAGCACAGCATCCAACGTTTAGGGAGCGTCTGCAAGATTCCATGGCTAATTCCACCCTACCAACAAACTCAAGACACTACGGCCGGTCTGAAGTGAAACCCGACCGCACCTATCCCGCAGTTGTTTTCAAGAAAGAAGCGCAGCTTGTTGCGAAGACAGAAGAGTGAAAAGCCAAATTGTTAGATCAGGTACAAAGCTTCATTCACACATTAAACTCGTCTACATAAATGTCTGGGAGCAATCACGAGCCTCTCCGACAAGAGAAACAGTGTTAGAACCTCCACGTGTCAGGGACAAATGTGTTTTTTCGTGTTACTCCTGGCCAGGAGCACACAAACGCACTGCTGTGCAAACAAACCCTCCCACAATGAGCTCTAATGGTTTCGGAGAGCCTAAAGCTCAGAGTATGTTATTCATTAATCCGGGGTCTAAACTGGGGAGTCAGGAACGAGCCTAAAATGGAGAGATTTTTAGGCCAGTTTAGCTAGTCCAGTGTTGATGTGTTACTGTGCTGCCACAACAACGTTTCTAACAATAGGTCTATGGCTAATAACAGTTAAGGGGAAACACTTTCACAGAAACACAAATGATTCGACAAGAGAAAACATCAGATGCAGTAACATGGCAGGAACCCAAACAGAACAGCACTGTCAGCAAACAAACACAGGTCAGGTGAGGACCAAAGGCCGGAAGTCGCCACACAAACGGACTCAGGCACATCTTCAACCGCGTCAGACAGGAGGTTTTAATGGCAGAGGTTGTGATTAAGGAACGCAGGACAGGTGAGGGTCGCAGAGCTGTGTCAAGGGCATGTGAGGGCGCTGGCGATTAAATCCAAACACTACGGAACGGTGCCTCGCTTCAATGACGCAGGTGAAAAAGACAGAATCGGAAACATTCACACAAACTATGACCAAACTCTGAACGCGTATTTTAGTTCACGACTCGATTTTGTCACGATTAGCGATTTTACATTTGACAAGACTAGTCCTTTTTTTTTTTTTTTTTTTTTTTCTGAAGTGTAAACACTGCAAAACCACACACATATTATTGTATAGGTTTTTAAACAAACAGCTTTAGGCCCTCACAGAGGTTTAAAATTGTAATGTATTGTAGCGTCACCATGTTTAAAACATGTACTTTTCCTTTATGAAAATTGAAACAAAGAATCATTAAAAGAAATAACATAGGATTGGGCCCTCTGGTGTTCAAAAAATGCCACTGCATTACATGGCATAATAAACAACAATGCATAATCAAAGTCGACAGTACACGTCGTCCCATTTAGGCATCTACACCCCTAATATGTTACTCGACTCAAACCAATCCCTTACTCTGCTGGCTCCGAGGGAAGCACAACCCCGATTCAAATCATTCACACGCTTCAGTTTCTCTGCCTTTAAGCAACAGTTTAAAGGAATCTCTGCTGTTCAAAGAGAGTGGCAATACCACAACAAAGCATGAGACACTGTGAACGAAAAAAGCTCCAAGAGCAGAAAACAAGACACTCACTCACACACCAAAACCCTTGAAGGCCACATCTATACTCAGGGGGTCAGAACAGGAATCTCGTCGTCTGGTGACGCGGCAAGTCCGAGTTCGTTGCAAGGAGACACTGGAGCTGGAAAAGTTAATTAAAGAAATTCCCGTGAGGAGAGGGGGGTGTCATAATTAAGCATGCCTTAAATGGCAGGGGTTAAAATGAAGGGCTGTAAGCATGTCCTGACAGTCCGGCTAATCTAACACAAAAGGGTTCTGTGTGAACATGTGTACATCCGCCTTATATAAGCTACACCAAAATGCAGGTGACGGCACACCTCTCAGACGCCTGACTGCGAGGTAACAACCCGCACAAGCAGCCCCCCCCCCACACACACACCCACAAGCAGGATTCGACAGTGTGACAAGTTCACACTCACGTGGGATAAAAATAGACCTGTGAGAGCGCTAAAAAATTCGCACTTCTCCAGTGCAAATGGCAGCTTCATGCAAGTCTAAATGTGTAAAGTACAGAGCAGGGGTGTCGTACGTGCACACCGGGGGCCAGATTATCCTGAGCAGGATAAATTCTGAGAACAAACAGTGAACCGACTGAAGTTCTGAGTATGAATAACGATTGTTTGGATCATGGAGAACGTGTCTGTCTTTAGTCATATCTGGCAACCAGCAACAGAGCAGTTCAGTTTCTTAGCTACAGGTATATTATAAAGGGTATTTTCCCAACGTGCAAACGATACACAGATGCGTCAGAGACACCGCTGAAAACACAAATGACTGAATGATGTTTGACAGAAGCCAAAATGCATTAATAGACAGCATTACGAACAACATGGAGGATCAGGCACATGAAATAGAGACTCAGCAAGAGCATGAACCAGTTTATATAGTACTAGATTGGAGGAAAATATAATACAGGTATTGGAGGGGGGTAGTACTTATAAAAGGACAGGCACATAGACATAGGACTGCCATTTACAGCTTGGTAAAAATATGCGTACGTGGCAAGCGGGCACACGACCGGCAAGGTAGTTACACACACAGACACGAATGACGGACCTCCGCTCTTAAACTCCCGCCTCTGCTCATGGATCCGGAGCGTTGACTGGCTGTTGATTGTACTGCCATTGCTAAGACTTCGGTCATTAAAGTGACGGACGTTGATCAGGCAATTGTTAAATCTGTTTTGCGATGGACAATAATATCATATTTCAGACAAGAGGTTTAAATAGCAGAGGATGCAAGACAATCACATAGCAATATGTAGGGTCATAAAAGTGCGAGAGAGTCAGACTGAATCCGTGACTCTGGTGGTGACGAGGTAAAATCAGCTATCAAGCACTTCAAGATAACTTTAATTGTAATAAAACGTGAATAAATCTGTTCATTAGAAAAGCCTGTTGTTTCCAGGCAAAACTATACAAGCAAGAGAATTGAGTACTAGACTGGCCCTAGATACGAGTGAGCCAGTTACACACGTGCTACACATAACGTCCACTACGGCACTGTCAGACCTCACATACGTCCATGGTACAGTACATGCATAACCTAGAACTTAGTTATAATAACGTCTTGACCATCATAATAGCCAGTTGTTACTCTTTTGACGTCAAGTGATGCATACCTGAACAGCCAAAAGTTTGTGGACGTTGGGTATTAGTACAAAGTTTGTTCTCCTCCTCTGAGAAGGCTTTCCACCCAAGTCAGGTCCTGTGCAGGCCAGCCGAGTGCTGCATCAAAACTCGTAAACCATTTCTTTACTCAATATTATAAATGTGCCCATGTTAAATACCTTTATTTAATAAGGTTAGGAGGGTCTGGGACTCCGTTATAAGGCAGCCTGAGAACATAAAGGTTTCTCACAAAATCGGACTCGGCTGATGAGGTATCTGCACATCTCATCTCCCTATCAGCATCAAACCAATGAAAACATGCGGTGTCTAGTCTTCAAGTCAGATCTTCATGATAGGGCTCTGTTTCCAGCCCAAACTCTGAAAAACACCCTGATCCAACGTGCTTTCAAAACGTTTTCTCACCTGTTAGTCTGAATCTGTGTTTTACTGGGTGAATATTTTTTACACTGTTCAGAAAATGATCTCTGAGAGATTTCACCCTTGGGGCTGCCAGATGTTATTTTTTTAAATCATTCGCCTATGTGACCCTAAGGGCCATGGTGGCTTAGCAGATAAGGTACTGGACTATCTATATAAACCTGGGTTCAAATCCCACCTCTATCAAGGTGCCACTGTAGACTCCTCGAGCAAGGCCTTTACCCTGCAACTGCTTGGATTGTAAGATTGTATTATTTGTAAGTCGCTCTGGATAAGGGTGTCTGCTATATGACCTAAATGTAAATAGCTTTCACATTGAAACACCATTATGCCGGTAGTCCCCCATTTAAGATGGGGATACGTTCTCTGGTATCTATCTCTCCATCTCATACTGCAGCCTACATTAAACATGCCTAATACACAACCACAGCTTTTCCTCACTACATTTCCCAGCACTCATCACTCCCGAGTGCTTAGCTGGTACCTTCGACATGCTTAAAACCCTTACATTAAACTACAGTTGGGCAAAGTCATTAACATGAAGTTTATTGTATAATAAAGTACTGAATAACTGTACTTATGTTTATTATCGGATTCCCAACGTCTAAAGTCAGCCCATTGTAAAACGGGGTTCCTGTATAGCCATGTGATTGGACACTAAGTACAATATAAGTTTCAATTTAAGGAAATTTATCAGGTCTTGTTTTCTGCCTCACATTTCGTTGATCTCCGACTCAGAGCTGCCAAGGCGCCACGATTACCACAACGACCTAGGGAATTTGGAGGCCAAGTCATCAAAGCATTCCTGAACCATTTTTAAAGTCTGGCAGGGCGCGTTATCCTGCTGAAAGAAGCCAATGCCATCAGGGAACAGCACTGCCATGAAGGGGTGCACTTGGTCTGCAACAATGTTCAAGCAGTAAGGTCCACATGACCCAAGGTTTCGCAGCAGTATTCACTGTGATACTGGTACATGTCCCCCTCCCTATTTGGAAACAATTAAGTGAAGACGTTCGTTCTCAGTCCAGCATGGGTTAAGTCAGATGTCGCTGAGCTGAACTGAAATCAGTTCACAGAAACACCCAATCTGGTTTCTTTCCTTTTCACTCGAGAATCAAACTTCACCACGACGCTAATCAGACCTAGCATCTGCGAGAGCTCGGCGCATTCCAAGGTACACAGTAAAAACAAAACTGCTCTGCATCATCAGAGAACAAAAGCAACATGAAAGGCAAAAGGGAAACAGATAGGGCTTTGAAGTGGCAAGACGAGTGAGGTGATTTCCATCAGTCAAACTCTGAAACCATGGCCAGCACATGACCACCCCCCATACAGCACGCAAACGCACCCGAACGCACACTCCATCATGCCAAAACCCACAGGTGGGTGCATTAGTTATTGGGTCCAGTCTGTAGTTCTGCAACAAAAGCCACTGACCCAAAGCGAAGGGACAAATCGAGGACAGGGCACACAGGTTCCAGGCAGAGAGATAGCTCGTGTTTTTGCCTCTTTCCTGACATCGGCGTGCAAGAGTTCTTCAAACAGGATGTTGAGAAGAAACAGAAACACATAAACAGGGGAGAATGTATAAACCACAAACACACCTTACCGCATGACACGGAACTGTAAAATGGAAATAACTTCCATTTAAGAAGTTTATTTTCTACTTTCTTACTGTCAATCTCAGCAATCTAAGCATTTTATATATATACTTATTTTTATTAACACACACTCACACACACACACACACACACCCCACTGTATTAGGTACACCTCCTTGTTTCTACAATCACTATCCATTTTTTTCCCCACTTACAATACAGAAGCAGTCTGTAGTTCTCAATTACAAACTGTAGTCCATCTGTGTCTCTACATACTTTGTTCATCATAGGTACACTTCAACTATGAGAGACAAAATGAGAAAAAATGAGAAAAAAGAAATCACTTTGTGGGATTTTTAAAGAATTTGATTGTACATTATGGTGGAAAATAAGTATTTGGTCATGGACAGAAGTTCAACTCAATACTCTGTAACATAACCTTTGTTGACAATGTCAGAGGTCAAACATTTACGGTAAGTCTTCACCAGGCTGGCACACCACACTGAGCAGGGATGTTTTGGGGCAACACGGACTTTCAACCCCCTCCACAAATTTTCTATGGGGCTGAGGTCTGGAGACTGGCTAGGCCACTCCAGGACCTTGAAATGCTTTTTACGGAGCAACTCCTTCGTTGCCCGAGCGGTGTGTTTGGGATCATTGTCATGCTGGAAGACCCAGACACGTTCCATCTTCAATGCTCTCACTGATGGAAGGAGGTTTTGGCTTAAAATCTCACCATACATGGCTCCGTTCATTCTTCCCTTAACACGGATCAGTCGTCCTGTCCCCTCTGCAGAAAAGCAGCCCCAAAACATTATGTTTCCATCCCCATGCTTCATAGTAGATATGGTGTTCTTGGGATGCAACTCGGCATTCTTCTTCCTCCAAACACGACGAGTAGAGTTTCTACCAAGACTTTGGTTTCATCTGACCACGTGATATTCTCCCAATCCTCTTCTGGATCATCCATATGCTCTCTGGCAAACTTCAGACAAGCCTGGACATGTACTGGCTTAAGCAGGGGGACACGCCTGGCACTGCAGGATCTGAGTCCGTCTCGGCGTAGTGTGTTACTGATGGTAGCCTTTGTTACTTTGGTCCCAGCTCTCTGCAGGTCATTCATCAGGTCCCTCCGTGTAGTTCTGGGATTTTCGCTCATTGTTCTCATGATCATTTTGACCAAACGGGATGAGATCTTGCGTGGAGCCCCAGATCGAGGGAGATTATCAATGATCTTGTATGTCTTCCATTTTCTTTATTCACACCAACCTGCTTGCCTATTGTAGATTCACTCTTCCCAGCCTGCTGCAGGTCTGCAATTTTCTTCCTGGTATCCTTCGACAGCTCTTTGGTCTTGGCCATGGTTGAGTTTGGAGTCTGACTGTTTGAGGCTGTGGACAGGTGTCTTTTATACAGGTAACGAGGTCAAACAGGTGCCATTAATACAGGTAACGACAAAAGAACTTCTTAAAGAAGAAGTTTAAGGTCTGTGAGAGCCAGAAATCTTGCTTGCTTGTGGGTGACCAAATACTTATTTTCCACCATGATTTACAATTAAATTCTTTTAAAAATCCTACAATGTGATTTCCTGGATTTTTTTTCTCATTTTGTCTCTTACAGCTGAAGTGTAGCTATGATGAAAACTACAGACCTCTCTCATCTTTGTAAGTAGGAGAACTTACACAATCAGTGGCTGACTAAATACTTTTTTGTCCCACTGTATTTTAAACCTTACTGTTTAAAGGCCATCACAACTGGCTGTTTGAACAGAGGCATGAATCAGGTTTGAGGTGTGAAACCACACGCCCACTTAACCACTAAGTGCATTTTACCGGTGCACAAGCTGAGATTGTTCAGCACTAAACTGGCAGTATATGATCAGCATGGCATCCCAAAGGTGTTTTAACAACCAGACACGTGACGGTCATGTTTAAACCAATTCACTACAGAACAACTCTATTCACTAGTGAAGTTCATGTTTATTCATGTGGCAGATGTGAATAAACCATTAACAGCCTTAGAAGGGTCCTTAGAATTTGTTTGACTGGCGATAGTAGCATGACCGAGTGCGTTTACATGCACTTAATAATCCAATAACTGCAGAAAACCAGATTTTGTCAGTAATCCGATCAAGGAGTATACATGCATGTGAGTAAACAGATAATGGGAAACCTCGGGCACTAATCGGATTTCTACTTTGCAACCAGCCAATCATCTTATGGAACAGTGACATGAACTTCAAATTTTAATATGAAATAATCAAATTATTCATCTTATGGAGTATACACAAAGTTTCAGAGTCTCCACAGATTGTTCGACAGCAGTTTCAAGGGCTCGTTTAATTCCAGAGTTGCCAGATCTAGCAAGAACAAAAAAAAAAGTCAATGGAAAGAGAGGCCGAGTACAGCAAAGTCTTCAGAATACACGGATCTGGCAACGACTTCGGAAGGCTCCTGCACATGTGTAGTCCAAAAACACGAGTTATATATATATATATATATATATATATCTATATATATATATCTATATCTATCTATCTATCTATATATATATCTATATATCTATATATATATATATATATATATATCTATATATATATATATATATATATATATATATATATATATTATATATATATATATTATGATATATACACACACACACACCACATACACACATATATTATATATATACACATATACATATACATATACATACATACACACAACTGGTTCCTTCTCAAAAAATTAGCATATTTGTGATAAAGTTAATTCTTTTCCGTAATGTTCCTAATGATAAAATTAAAACTTTCATATATTTTTAGATTCATTGCACACCAACTGAAATATTTCAAGTCTTTTATTGTTTTAACACTGATGATTTTGGGCATACAGCTCATGAAAACCCAAAAATCTCACAAAATTAGCATATTTCATCCGACCAATAAAAGAAAAGTGTTTTTAATACAAAAAAAGTCAACCTTCAGATTATTATGTTCATTTATGCACTCAATACTTGGTCGGGAATCCTTTTGCAGAAATGACTGCTTCAATGCGGCGTGGCATGGAGGCAATCAGCCTGTGGCACTGCTGAGGTGTTATGGAGGCCCCAGGATGCTTCGATAGCGGCCTTAAGCTCATCCAGAGTGTTGGGTTCTTGCGTCTCTCAACTTTCTCTTCACAATATCCCACAGATTCTCTATCGGGTTCAGGTCAGGAGAGTTGGCAGGCCAATTGAGCACAGTAATACCATGGTCAGTAAACCATTAACCAGTGTTTTGGCACTGTGAGCAGGTGCCAGGTCGTGCTGAAAAATGAACTCTTCATCTCCATAAAGCTCTTCAGGCAGATGGAAAGCATGAAGTGCTCCAAAATCTCCTGATAGCTAGATGCATTGACCCTGCCCTTGATAAAAACACAGTGGACCAACACCAGCAGCTGACATGGCACCCCAGACCATCAACTGACTGTGGGTACTTGACACTGGACTTCAGACATTTTGGCATTTCCTTCTCCCCAGTCTTCCTCCAGACTCTGGCACCTTGATTTCCGAATGACATGCAAAATTTGCTTTCATCCGAAAAAAGTACTTTGGACCACTGAGCAACAGTCCAGTGCTGCTTCTCTGTAGCCCAGGTCAGGCGCTTCTGCCGCCGTTTTCTGGTTCAAATCAAAAGTGGCTTGACCTGGGGAATGCGGCACTGTAGCCCATTCCTGCACACGCCTGTGCACGGTGGCTCTGGAATCGGCCCTTCTCCACACATCCTCCTCAGGGTCCGGTCACCTCTTCTCGTTGTGCAGCGTTTTCTGCCACACTTTTTTTCCTTCCCACAGACTTCCCACTGAGGTGCCTTGATACAGCACTCTGGGAACAGCCTATTCGTTCAGAAATTTCTTTCTGTGTCCTACCCTCTTGCTTGAGGGTGTCAATGATGGCCTCTGGACAGCAGTCAGGTCGGCAGTCTTACCCATGATTGCGGTTTTGAGTAATGAACCAGGCTGGGAGTTTTTCAAAAGCCTCAAGAATCTTTTGCAGGTGTTTTAGAGTTAATTCGTTGATTCAGATGATTATTTTAATAGCTCGTTTTAGAGAACCTTTTTCATGATATGCTAATGTTGTGAGATTTTTGGGAATTTTTGGGTTTTCATGAGCTGTATGCCAAAATCATCAGTATTAAAACATAAAAGACTTGAAACCATTTCAGTTGGTGTGCAATGAATCTAAAATATATGAAAGTTTTTATTTTTAATCATTACATTACGGAAAAGAATTAACTTTATCACAATATGCTAATTTTTTGTGAGAAGGACCATTATATATACACACCACACACCACAACACCACACACACACACACAACACACACACACACACACACACACATATAATATACACATACACATACACATACACACACACATACACACACACATACACACACACACACACACACAGCCTTGCAAAGTATTCGGCCCCCCTTGAACTTTTAACATTTTGCCAACATTTCAGGCTTTAAACAAAATTTTTTTTTTGTGAAGAATCAACAAGTGGGACACAATCGTGAAGTGGAACGAAATTTATTGGATATTGTAAACTTTTTTTTTAAAATAAAAAACTGAAAAGTGGGGCGTGCAAAATTATTCGGCCCCTTGCGTTAATACTTTGTAGCGCCCACCTTTTTGCTGCGATTACAGCTGCAAGTCACTTGGGGTATGTCTCTATCAGTTTGCACATCGAGAGAATGAAATGTCTACCCATTCTTCCTTGCAAAAACAGCTGGAGTCAGTGAGGTTGGATGGAGAGCGTTTGTGAACAGCAGTTTTCAAGCTCTTTCCACAGATTCTTGATTGGATTCAGGTCTGGACTTTGACTTGGCCATTCTAACACCTGGATACGTTTGTTTGTGAACCATTCCATTGAGGATTTTGGCTTTATGTTTTGGATCATTGTCTTGTTGGAAGATAATCTCCGTCCAGTCCTCAGGTCTTTTGCAGACTCCAACAGGTTTTCTTCCAGAATGGTCCCTGTATTTGGCTCCATCCATCTTCCCATCCATTGTAACCATCTTCCCTGTCCCTGCTGAAGAAAAGCAGGCCCAACCATGATGCTGCCACCACCATGTTTGACAGGGGGATGGTGTGTTCAGGGTGATGAGCTGTGTTGCTTTTACGCCAAACATAACGTTTTTGCATTGTGGCCAAAAGGTTCGTCTGACCAGAGCACCTTCTTCCACATGTTTGGTGGGTCTCCCCAGGTGGCTTGTGTGGCAAACTTTTTATGGATATCTTTGAGGAAATGGCTTCTTTCTTCTTGCCACTCTTCCATAAAGGCCAGATTTGTGCAGTGTAACGAACTGATTGTTGTCCTATGGACAGAGTCTCCCACCTCAGCTGTAGATCTCTGCAGTTTCATCCAGAGTGATCATGGGGATCTTGGCTGCATCTCTGATCAGTCTTATCTTTGTTTGAGCTGAAGTTTAGAGGGACGGCCGGGTCTTGGTAGATTTGCAGTGGTCTGATACTCCTCCCATTTCAATATGATCGCTTGCACAGTGCTCCTTGTGATGTTTAAAGCTTGGGAAATCTTTTTGTATCCAAATCCGGCTTTAAACTTCTCCACAACAGTATCTCAGACCTGCCTGGTGTGTTCCTTGGTCCTTCATGATGCTCTCTGTGCTTTAAACAGAACTCTGAGACTATCACAGAGCATGTGCATTTATACGGAGACTTGATTACACACAGGTGGATTCTATTTATCATCATCAGTCATTTAGGTCAACACTGGATCATTCAGAGATCCTCACTGAACTTCTGGAGTGAGTTTGCTGCACTGAAAGTAAAAGGGCCGAATAATATTGCACGCCCCACTTTTCAGTTTTTCATTTCTAAAAACGTTTAAAATATCCAATAAATTTCGTTCCACTTCACAATTGTGTCCCACTTGTTGTTGATTCTTCACAAAAAATTAGAATTTCATATCTTTATGTTTGAAGCCTGAAATGTGGCAAAAGGTTGAAAAGTTCAAGGGGGCCAAATACTTTTGCAACGCACTGTATGTATGTATGTATATATATATATATATATATATATATATATATATATATATCAAGGTTTCAACACTGTCACACAATTTTTGGAGCCACTCCTTCGTTGCCCGAGCGGTGTGTTTGAGATCATTGTCATGCTGGAAGACCCAGCCACGTTCCATCTTCAATGCTCTCACTGATGGAAGGAGGTTTTGACTTAAAATCTCACCATACATGGCCCCGGTCATTCTTCCCTTAACACGGATCAGTCGTCCTGTCCCCTCTGCAGAAAAACAGCCCCAAAGCATGATGTTTCCACCCCCATGCTTCACAGTAGGTATGGTGTTCTTGGGATGCAACTCAGCATTCTTCTTCCTCCAGTTGAGTTTTTACCAAAAAGCTCTATTTTGGTTCCATCTGACCACATGATATTCACCCAATCCTCTTCTGGATCATCCATATGCTCTCTGGCAAACTTCAGACGGGCCTGGACATGTACTGGCTTAAGCGGAACTGTTGGAATTCCCTTCTACTGTATATTAAGCTCCTTGTTTTACAAGAAATTCAAAAGTACAATGGATTTGTCGCAACGTACCCCCATCGAAAATTGAGGACTATGTGTAAACAACATTAAGAAGTGTCAATTTTTATTGGTCTTGGCTACAAAAAATGTACAACTAATGCACAGTAGTAAAGCAGCACACAGGGGTTAATGTATATATCAGTGCAGGAAATGTGCTGAGTACTGTATCTGACTGAGTATCTGACTAACATGAGTAAGACATGTCAGTACAGTAATTAGGGTAACGCAGCGAAGCTTAGATCATGCCTAAAGCTCAAAATACCACACATACAAAAATCATTGGGTGACCGTACAGAGAGTTTACAAAATGCACAAACACGCACAAGAATGCAAGGAAAGTGGCAGCGGCACTTCACCTAGATCAGGTGAATAACAGGAAGCACACGTTGCATTCACACACGTGTTCCAGGTCTCGGAAAAGCGAGGTGTGTGAAAGCAGCAGCGAGCCTCACATCTGCTAGGCGCTTCTGCAGAAACATCAGACAAAACACACATCCATCAGCAACTAATCAGCAAGCAACAGGAATACAAGGCAGAACACAACAGGTTGCTTCGGTTGCGCCTCAGGAAAGGAAAGCCATTAGACAGAACACAAAGGCAATCAAACAATACAGAGGGAAAGCCTTTGCCTATGACTGGACTCTCATAAAACCAATTCAGGGCGAGTGAAACGGAATAGCTGCCATTCTCTAATCTCCAGTGCTCTACAGAGAGACCATATAAGGGCTCAGATCAAACCGAACTCGTCGTTTCTCAGACTTTCCACCATCTGCAGTTCATAACATCTGCGGCACTGGTGTAGCACAGGCGAAAAAGCATGCCGGTTCTCCATCCACGTGACGGGGGTAGAATGGAAACGCAAGTAGGAAGACCTGTGTCCTCGCATTGCACATTTCAAATTGGTACGAGTTTATAACATCAAAGTTTCATATTAACTTCAATGTCGTACGTTAAGGTGACGGATATCAAACACCCTAGTGAAGCAGTATGGGTCTTTTAACGTACATTTAGTCCCAAATTATAACAGGAAATAAAATCTGTCTTTGTGTCCATAAACAGCTGGTCACTGCAACAGCCTATGAACGGTATGGATCCACAGTTAAGAGGCAGATGTGTTCAGAGACTATTTTTGTGTGTGGATGATTTAGTTGTACCAAGCCGTAAATGGCGTTCGTAAATTACCTGTAAATTCACCTATGACTCTCTGCAAACCCTATAAATGGCTGTGTGTCACTTTGTTCACTGTAAGCATTATCTGCTAAACAATTTGGCCAACACTTTAGAACACTTCTAATCGATATATGGCCATATCCAAGAACAACATTTATATAGACTGTAAAATCAAACAAGTGCATTCTCCACTGGAGGAGACAGACGGAAGAGATGTGGTGACATGGGCAGTGAGATTCCTCTACATTTAAATAAACCCAATTTTTCATAAGCACTTTCAGAAATCTACTGCCCTGTGTATGGGAACCACCCGCTTGTGTCCCCAATGTCTGACCTAGTTTCCAGTGTAATCATAATCTCCTAAATCTCACCACGCACAGGCCAACTGGACCAGAAAAATGACTGAGCGTGCCACAAGGTCTACCAGAGCAGCAGTCCACCACCGCACTGATTTACACAACAGCATTAAGGCACTGATCCATTATTTCCCTGTATTAAGTATAGCAGAAAACAAATATCTGGATTCTTCGACACAACATGTTGCACCAGCAATGAACATCTGGCTTCCTGGAAACACTGTACAATACATGACGATCAGCCATAACATTAAAACCATGTGGTATCTGGCACTGATAACAATCCTTTAAATCCTGTAAGATGCAAGGCATGGCCTCCATAGACCACAGGTTTGTCCAGGACATCCCTCAGACACTGGCCCAGATTGAGAGCTGGACAATTCAGAGGCCAAGAACTTTAACACCATGAACTCTTTGTCAGGCTCCTCAAACGATTCCAGAACTACACTGCCTGGCCAAAAAAAATTAGTCACACACTAATATTTCATTGGGCCGCCTTTAGCTTTGATTATGGCACACATTCGCATTGGCATCGTTTCCTCAAGCTTCTGCAATGTCACAACATTTATTTCTGCACAAAGTCTTCTCCAGCACATCCCAAAGATTCTCAATGGGGATCAGGTCTGGACTCTGTGTTGGCCAATCCATGTGTGAAAATGATGCTCATGCTCCCTGAACCACTCTTACACACTCTGACCCTTCTGAAACAGATGAACATCAGTTCCATGACCACAGGACGTGTCTTTTGACATGGTTGTTTAACAAATGAGAAGCTCCTCACTGCATCAGTTAGGGTTCAAAAACTTGTTGCCATGTAATTATCTGATGGGTTTTATTTGCTTAGTTAAATGCAGGTGGTGGCATTTATTTTGGCCAGGCAGCGTATTTCTGCAGTGTGGCGGGCATGAAGGGGTGCAACAACGTTTAGGTATGTGGTATGTATCAAAGTAACAGCCGCACAAATGCCTTTCCCAGAGCATCGCACTGTCAGTGTTACTCACTTCACCACAAAACCTGTGGTTTTAATGCTATGGCTGATAAGGGTATAATCAAAGGACAGAAGCCATAACCGTTCAACATCAATGTGAAGCAACGTAACCATAACCCACCCCCCCATACTAAAACATTCAAATGTTCTTACGAAAATGAATGTGTTTAAGATAACTTGGCTGCTGAACAGATGAGCAGACAAAAGAGTAACATGCCGCTTGCATTTTGCTTTCATCTCCAAGGCGTGTTATTGTGCGGCAACTTCGCTGATTAGGATCAGAGAGCAGAGGAAGTGCTGTGCTGACAGACATAATGCTGTCATGACTTGGTCCTCCTCGGTGGCTAACATATCCATCCCAGTTTTAGACCGAGTTGCTAAATTGTCACCAAAAATAAACATGCTTTTATTAAGACCAGAAGAGATGCACCAAGTCACCATTCAGTAAAAGAAAAATCTGTTAAGCACATAATCGGCTGCTGAGGTTTATTTTCTTAAATCGACATTTCCCACCATTGCCCATCCCAAATAGCCAAACGCCCAACTTTTCCCTGACAGGCACTCAATCATACAATCAACATGTCAGGGTGGGCGGGACCTTAGAAACTGCATAAAGGACAGACTGCATAAAGAATACTACTTTGAAAAATAAGCAAAGGCAAGACAAGGCACATTTGGTGAAAACACAACAAACTTATTCAACCACCTAAAAAAGAAGCACCCCAAAGAGTAAACCGAAAGCCAGATAGAACATATGTGGGTGTAATTAACATAAAGGCATCTGAAAAACTCTGATTGACTGAATCCAAAATAAGCAACGTTACAGATTTTTTCACTATCACTAGTGACTTATGGTCTAGTCCACGAGCTATCAGAATCCATCCTATTTAACAGCCCTCGCCGTTGCTCTGCCATGTTTTGGCACAACACTTGCATGACCTTTAAAGAAGGATCAGCCATAAAACATATGCCTGTTATAAGAGCTAACTGTTTTCGTTTTAATCCAAGAAACCAAAAAAACCTGTGACCTCCAACAGCACAGACAACAGTTGTACTGAAAATCACCGACACGGGCGGGTTCAGCCCCTTTTTAAAGCTCCAGCACCTCTAAAAACAAAAGTAACCGATTTCTGTTGTTGCTTTTTTTAAGCAAGTCTCTGCCAAGCTGAAACCTGTTAAACCCAATAGAAAGTATGTGGGTTAAACATATTTTAACAACATAAATACAGCAGGCACACAGGACTCATGTACAGGATCTGTAGGGTAGAATGACATAGTGCCTAAGGCAGGGTTGCCTCTCTGTATCATCTTCATAAAGAAAACCAATTTGTTTTTCATGGATTGTTTAACCCTCTTTATCTTTTACTACAATTTCATTTGTCGTACTTTATAAATCAAGTGATGGCTTTGTGGCTCACAGGCTCAGCATTAATGGAAGTTTTCTCAGATCTGTTGGTGCCATTCCAGTCACAGTGTTTCCCCTACCCAAAAAGTCGAGATGCTCTTCCTTCACAAGTGTGGAAAGACAGTCCAAAATCATTGAATCGCCCCAATCGCCAAGATGATCATCGATTCAGCAGTGACATGACAGCGTTTAAGATTCTACGCTAGTGCTTCAAATCCCAAACGTTCCCTCGGTGGAACCTTATTGCATCTAGATTCTCAGACTTGCAATACATTTCCATGTGATACTAAGTGTAGGTGCAGCCCATAGGTTAGCAAGCTCTAGTCTTACATAAGCCCCCCTTAAGAGAGCTTGCTGGTCGAATCTGACAAGATCAACTACAAATAACTTAACTGTGCTAACACCTAAGCTATGCTGTTTGGGCACCATGCTGAAAAAGCATCTACCAGACTTTTTTTAAGCCGGAACACGATCTAGTTTCTTAATAATCAGCGACTCAGGGCTCTTATCTATTTTTCACCATGGTAAGTGATACCACTGGCTTAAATGGAGAGGCTCATTTCACAAGGGATAAGGCCAGAGAAATGGCAAATATACAACCAGTGCTCCAGTTTCCCAGTACGAGTGTGTGTCTGAGATAGGGGGTCCCACCTTTCACCCTGTGCTGTTGAAAGGTAGAAATGTATTGATGTACTCAGATAGCACAGTGGCAGTTTGCTTGCCTGCAATTGCTGAGACCAGAGTTTGAGTCCTGCTAATGCCGTGCTTTCTGCCTTGCCCGTAGGAGGGAAGACCGGGTCGGTTGGTTGGTTTACCACTGGCTGCACAACACGCGGTAGGATGGTGCGCCATTCAGGGTACAAGCTCAGCTGTACCCTGTGAGATACGAGACCACGAACAGATAAAGCTTGGGTATACATGTTCATATTAGTAACAACACTATTATTATTATCGTTATACTTTCACATATCCCGATGGTTGGTTGAATGTTGGCTGAAATTATGTTCTTTTCGAAGGCAAATTGTCAAACCCGCCCTCCTTTTGTCCCCTGATTCGACTCTTCATCTGGGGCTGGATTAAGATTTCTTAAGAAAAAAAACTGTCAAGGTTCTTATGACAAACACTAATAAAAGCATAAGAATGGTCTCAAATCCAATTCTTGGGGGGGGAAAAGTTAAGTTCTCCTCAAATATTATCTTTAAAACCTTAATTATTTCCTTAGGATTGTATTCAGAAAATCTTCAGTTTTCTTACGCAGGCTAAAGCATTTTACAGCCCACTATATACGATGTAAAACATTATGAATTCATATTTTGGGGATTTTCTGTTATTTCGTTTAATCCACTCATTGGACAGCAAAACTGCAGGAAACGAAGCGTTCAAAACATTTTAGAAAAAAAGAAATACAGGTGATGGCGCAAGGAACCAAAATCTCCCTTGGAAAATACGGCAATTGTGGGGTGACGGTGGAAAGATTTAAATTTCGATGCCTACACTGTCAACTTAAGACAAGCGTGAGGCTATATTAAGGTTAAGAAAAAATGTAAGAACACCATTTTTAAGAATTCCACGTGTTTTTAGAATTGTTCTTAAGCAAAGAGAAGTAAATAAGACCATTGTTAAGAAGTTATTTGAAGAACAACAAAAGAATGAAAAAAGAACACACATTTAAGAAGATTGTCTTTCTTAAACCGCTTTGGTGAATCCGGTCCCTGGTCTTCATGCTGCACCCTTGTTGCTGTTCGCCTTTCCCCTTAGCATGCCCCTTTTCTGTAATTGCTCTGTTTATAACTGTCCCTATAAGGTACGTATGTACAACCTGTCCCTGTGTCCACTTCTCCCTGTCTAAATAATCCTTCCATCACGCCCCTTTCGCTCTGTCTTTATGTTTTTGTTCCGCGCCTCTGCTTCTCATCTCTTTGAGATCTTCGCCTTTTCAGATATCCCTTTTGGCACGTTTCTTTGACTTTGTCTTCACACCATGTTCTGTCTCCTCTTTATAGGTCCGCTTTAACCCGTCTCCGTGTCCCTTTATGTCCCCTTAACCCAGTCCCTATGTGCCCTTTCCCCATTGTCTTTCTCCTCTGACCCTTATGTCCCTCTCTCTCGTATATTGATTTTCAAAATGAATAATTCAAGCAGAGCTGTACAAAAAGCAGGCCGTGGCGTGCCATCCAGAAGGCCCTGGGTTGGAGGGAGGAGGGTGTTTAAGGAAGGGGAGGGGGTGTCAACAAAGGCAATTCAGATCATCATGTCAACGCAGGACAAAAGCACCATTCGCCAGGCCAGATGCCGGGCCGGGACACTCGCTCCGGCTATGCAAATCACCCAGAGGCTATGGACTTGGCCGAACAATAAGCCGACACACGCAAGGCACGACGCAACACAAATAATAATAAACCGTCCCAAAGACCACTATATAATAACAATAATAATAATCATTGTCCAAAGCCAATTCAGCAGGTCTGTATCAGTTAACAAGAAATTCAGAGAAGGAAAGCTTTACAGGAAATCGCTTAAAAGTAATGATGCTCAGTGAGTTTTTCCTTGCCACTGTCTCCCTAGGCTTGCTCAGTTTAGGAATGGCCTTAGAGAACAGAAAATTGAAAGGCGGCTTTGAGACAATGCTCCATTGTAATGCTACAGAAATAAATCTGACTTTGACATCACACGAACAGTGATTACCGATCGATTACCTGTCCAACATAGCT
This sequence comes from Ancistrus triradiatus, assembly GCA_025084515.1. NCBI lineage: Eukaryota > Metazoa > Chordata > Actinopteri > Siluriformes > Loricariidae > Ancistrus > Ancistrus triradiatus. Next base: position 38,162 of record JAJAGP010003035.1, read on the forward strand.
AGGGACAGTGAAACGATTCCACAGAGTCGACGCATTCGGTCTTAAACTGCTGCTGCTCACGAGTGGGATCCCAAAGGGAATAAAGTTTATTACAAGAAAAAACAAAGTCTTCTTTCTTCAGACTTTTTCACTACCCTGAAAGACCCAGATCATGCCATGCGCTGTCAAACTGCATCAATTCCTCCCACCTGTCCCACAATTCCTTAATGGCATCCTTTATTAAACCCCAAGCCTGAAGCGGTTGGGGCAAAGCCATTTAAATTGTATGCCATTTAGAGATAGATAATGGAATGCTTTACAACAACCAAAACACATGAAATGAGGGCCCTATGAAATCCGTTTTTTTCCCCCACTGTGCTGGTCACGTGTATCCTCCGATGCTGAAACAGAGACCCTTACTGAGCCACGAGTGCTTGCCTAGGGTACACGTCTATCTGAATTCTGGGATAGTCTCAGTGGGGGTGGGGGGGGATAAGAAATACCTGGACCAACTCTTCCCTCATGTGGTGCCTAACCTGGCTACATCCAACCCACATCCATACAGATACAGTTTGCAGTGAGGTTTATTGACCTGGAGTTCAATCATCCAAACCTCAACAATGGCAGCTCACGTATATATAAAAAAATGGTTTCCAAACTTTAATCTTAAAACCAGGTTTTGAAATGTACACGTCTTACACACGTTTTTTCTCTCCAGAGATTGTATTAACGTCCCTGGTCACATTATACAGTGGTTTCGGCCACTCGTTCTCGATCTTGACTCAAAATCGACTACAGAAAGTCTTGGTCTTGACTCAGACTCGATGTGTCCCAGTCTAGATCTTGACTCAAAGTCTGGGTATTGTCTCAAACTCGATGTGTCCCAGTCTTGACTTGGACTGGACTACTAAAAATCTTGGTCTTGACTCAGATTTGACGTGTCTCTGTCTGGCTCTAAATTCGAACTCGACTACTGAACGTCTTGGTCTTGACTTGGACTCAATGTGTCCCAGTCTAGATCTTGACTCGGACTCAACTACTAAAAATCTTGGTCTAGACTCAGACTCGATGTTGTTCCTGTCCTGATCTTGACAGGGAATACAGGAATGCAGATGTATGCATGAGACAATGGAATTTACCTTGAAGCTGTACCAATTAACACATAATTCCTATGTAGTTTATCCACAGTGTCAAGTATCTGATATTGGATTTCATTATCATTTAAATGCTCGGAATTGACCGAATAAGGTCTTGCCATAGACATAAAAGCGCGTGAGAACGGTCGCTGTGACGCCACGCTGAGGTGTAGTTGTAAAAACCGTACGCAATCTGTATCAGTAGCTTGTTAGGTGTACGGAGAGAAGGTCTTATGCTAACATTATTGTTACCATTACAGGCTACACTGTGCCATACCGTCCAGCATTAGCATAATATTTCGGAAAAAAACTGAAGTTTTCAAACGAATCTTCATAATAATATTTTTGACAGGACAACGCCAATAAAACAACGGCATACTTACGTTTTGCTGCTAACAGCTTGTTCCAGAAGGTTCGGTCCGTTAACTTAGCTTTTAGCTCCGAGGGTCAGCAGAACAAAAACAATTTAAAAAAAAAACGCTTTACACACACTGTGCTAGCTCACAACGCTACCTGCTAACAAAGACAGCCAATAAAGACTTCCAGAAATGTCCCTCATAAAGCACACGCGGATTATAAGCACTATGTCGGTCCGTGTCGGCGGTGGTTACATTTATAAATGATGAGAATAAACGTTTAAATGCCAGCCGTTACGCCGCTGTGTGTGTTAGCTGTCAATATAAACAGATGCTGCCGTGTGTGCTTGTGCGTGCGTGCGTGCGTGCGTGCGTGCGCGTGTGTGTGTGTGTGTGTGTGTGTGTGTGTATGTGTATGGGGGGGGGGGGGAGTTTACAGAAAAAAAGCTGCTTGTCACAGAAGCCTTCGAAGTGCATCCTGGGAAATGCAGTTCACTAACAAGCGACGCTCAAACCGCAGGAAATTGTTTTAAATAGATTTCACAGACTTGTAAGCTGAAATCTGGAGAGGTGATCGATCTTGCTGCTTTTGACGTCGTTGATTCTCTCATGTGAAATTCCTCTCCAGTCAGAGTAGCTAGTTCGTAGCTGAACCAGATTAGAAGATATTCCTGTCTAAATATATAAAGTCTTAACGAGTAAACGAATGACCTTTAAACGTTGCTGTCATCTGATGGAAATAGCGTTAGGTGTGAATAAAAATCTGAGCATGATGAACGTGGATGAAGCTCAGCGCGTTCCATAGTTGTGCCGCTATAGCAACAGCAGCACCACATTTCACAGCTCTATATTTGGGGGGTCCGAATACATCCGGACACAGAAGTCTCGCTATCCTTGTGAGGACTTCCACCTACATCAACCTTAAAACTACCTTAACCTCAATAACCCAATGAAAATATTTTGACTATCTGAATATTTTGATTTTTTTTAAAGGAAAGTTGCAGTTTGTGTTTAAAAAAACAAAAACAAACTAACCGGGACCAGAGGCCAGATGCACGAAAGTGTCTTGAGAAAGGAAATGTTCTAAAATGTGTGTTTCTCCTCAACTTCTTTAAGACAAATTGTTATTCTTCAAATAACGTCTTAAGAACAGTTCTAAGAGCAAGCGTTATTCTTACGATAGCCTCACACTTGTCTTAGGCTGTAAGAGTTGACAAGGTAAGTTTGAAAAGTAATCTCAATTTAAAACTTTAAAGAGTTTAGTTATTGGAAACAGGGCCTACGAACTTACATTCAGTTGTGAAGTTTAAAAGCCTTTCTTAAATACCAAAATTCGATGTTATTCCTCTGACCAGAGTAAACAAAATAACAAAAAATAACAATAAAACACAAATTCCAAATGTGTCTCACCTCGTATGTTGTCAGTTCTAAAACGCAATGTAGCCTATGTAAGAACACAATTACAGGAAAGCTTTTGTGAATCCGGCCCCTGATCATTCGGTCCCCACAACGTAATATAAACACGACCCCCAACACACACCCACAGCCACTGCAGATATGAAACGTGCGGTGTTTTTGTTTCACTCCTATGTTGGTGCAAGTGCAGGAACAGGTTGCCTGGCAAGATCTTGTGAAACATTTTCGGTTCTAAGCTCCCTGACTCTAACCTCAGCGATCACACTTTCGTAACCTTTCGAGATCCATAAATAAAATCAATTCGCATCCTATGCAGTAACGAGTGAGCAGCATTTCTTACAAATGCTTCAGAGGACACTCGTTCTAGCTGAGGGATCATTTCAGGATGCAATTAAATAATAATAAAAAAATCCCCATAGCAGCAGCTGTCATGAGGTCGAGAAGGGGTCAGATCGAGAGACGGAGAGTGTACGGTTAAAGGAGACAGAGTAGGGAGGACACCGGTGTGACAGAATTAGGTAATCGAATCTCACGGTTAAGAGTTCACATCCCAGTCTGGCTGTGTTTTGGGGGCTGGCTGCACACTGTTGTCAGGCTGCTCTGGCAACAGTTACTATGTTCACAGATGTTTATGATATTGCAATCTTGGGAGGGCTGAAAAACGGAGTGGTCACATTCCGCCGGTGCTTTATTTACACAAGGGCTCACATGCAGCAAGATGCACGTTTTTAAAAATATGATTAAGTGCAATCTTTCCTGTGGTTAAGAAATTACATTTACTGAGTTCATTCATGTTCATTCACTCTCTTATCCGGCGGATCCTGGACAGTGTCGCAGGAGAGCCGATCCCTAAACGGGCACAAGGAACACTTTAGTGACAAGAATTTTCCTAACATGCATGTGTTTGGACTGTGGGTGGAAACAGGAGTACCTGGAGAAAACCCACATGGACATGGGGAGGACATACAGACTCACAGAAAGAACCCAGACCACTCCACCTGGGGATTGAACCCAGGACCTTCTCCCTGTGACTCCCTGCCACCGTTTCCAACCTGGGGTCCGTGCCCTCTTTAGGGGGGGGCGCCAAACATCACAGACGAGATTTTGTCTGCTTTGATTTGCTCCGAGTTGGTCAAAATACAATTTGTTAACTAAATGTTCAATCAAATTCAAATCTCACTGAGGAAAACAAGTTTATGAAATTACTTTAAAAATATATTTAATAAGCAGGAGCCAAAATGATAAAAGGGGGGAAAGCTTTAAAAGGAACCCAAGAGAAAATGAAACTGCTAATCTCTAACGACTGACCTGATACTTTTGGATCTCTGTGAGAGCACAACTAGAGCTCAGCTCAGTTACCAGATTGTAACAAATAGTGGGCGTGCTGATCCGAGGTTAGATCTGGTGAGAATCTGATTAGCAATATCATTTGAAGGTTTGAGAGTGCAGACCTTTAGCTTTATGCATACGAGATGTACGATAAGATGAAAGGACTTGAAAGAACATGGTGGGAGATTAAAGAAAGAACATAAAAGTGCAGCAAAATCGGGTTAGTCGCAGCGAGACACGCCGTCTTTCGGAGAGTTTTGGGGGTTGCGTTGTTTGCATGGTGGAGTTTGCCAGCAGGGATGTAGGTGTTTCTGTTTAATGTGAGGTCTGGGTGGGCAGGACCTGGTGCTAGACCACAATCTATGCTCTGTGGGGTATATCTTCTCTCTATGATGTTATGGCTTTTTAGCTTGCTTCCACATTGGTTTCAAGCCATACTACTGAGAGCAATTCCACTATTATTTAGATATATTGGGATAGAAAGATGAGAATTAAAGTCTGCAAGGTGGTGGTTCAAAACATTGTGGTACAAGAATGAAACCACAACAGAAAATTGAATAGGTTTGGGAAAAAACAAACAAACAAACAAAAAAACAACTCAGAACAAGTAAGAAGACAATCCATCAATTGGTGTTTCCTTAGGAAACAACAGGTTCACAAATGAACTTTAGAGATGATTAGATCTCCAGGAGCAGGGAACTACACTTTGCATGGACATAAAAGCAAAGCAGACTAACCTCCACACCGGTGCAGGTGCGGATCTAAAGTTCACAACTTGCGTGGTTGAACTCAGTGCTGCTATCTCCAAGAGCAGGGTTGGGAGTAGACTTTGCATAGTGGTAGATCTCCCAAACTTTTTCTGCAGTGACCCCTCTTTGTAGAGAACAACATATTCAAGCCCACCCACTTTAAACACCATAATTCATTCAGAACTGCGAAGTATGGAGCCCTGCTGGTGACATCCCTTCTTAATAAAATTAAGGCGTGGCCACGACTTATTAAGGGGTTGGAACGAGATCATTAAGGTGTGGGAAGGACTTAGTGAATCTGAAAAGCTCAGTAAAGTCAACGTGATGTTGTATATTCAGCAGATATTTGCATTTCGCCCCTCTTTCTGCTCAGAAACAACATCCTAAAATGTCTGAAATTACATTTTCTAAATCATGGCAGAACAGAAAATGAAGTACAGTCACTATATTTTGTCAAAATGTCGTATCTAAACTTAACTGAGAGTTAACAAAGCAAAACCACACACAAGCACACAGGGATCGTTGTCTATATATTTTATATCTTTATAAAGGTGTCTGTTCATCAGCATTTAACACTGTTCATCAAAATACTTCCGCAAAAATACTCTAGATATATTGTAATGTTCTACAGTACCGTCTGTAGCTGGTGTGCTAGCCATAGGGCATTTCTATGTGCTCTTAACTTTTTTTTCACAGCTTGCAGTGACTGCAGTTTCAGCCTGGGTCTTAAAGAATGTAAACATGCATTTTTCCTTCAGGTCAGGGCACTCATGCGACGTAATGCAGACCCAATGCAGACAATAAAAACACGTGATACAACAACGTTGCCACAAAAGGCGACCGAGGAAAAATCAATTACAACACGAGGCTTTAAACCGTATAAACGTTGGCTAAACAGCGCCCCTTTGGCCAGCATGAGGAGGTACAGGAAAAATAAAGCGGACAGGCAACAAGGTGCAGTCATACAACGACGAAATATAGACACACAAACACTCAATAAAATAAACCCACATAATCCCAAGAACGAATACAACACAGAGTTACATCTGACACACAGTAGGCTAATGAAGTAGAATTTGTAGACAAAGATTGTGTGTCTTACAGGTCTACAGGTCTATACAGTGTTCCTTAAACATTGTATAATGTTCAAGGACCGAGTTCTAAAACGATCTGCCCTCCAGGTTCTAGAAGAGTGTTTCTCAATCCTAGTCCCACCTCTGCTCTGCACGTTTTAGTGTTTTCCGTACTCCCAACACACCTGATCCAATTACTAAGCTCATTAACAATCCCATTACTGAAAGTGAGTACAAAGTGGGTGTGTTTAAACAGGAAACGCACTAAAACATGCAACACCAGGATTGAAAAACACTGTTCTAGAATGTTCAATACATTAGAGGAATATATAGAAACAGGGTGAAAGGGCTAAAATATGCTAAAGCTCCCAAAGATTGGAATGAAGATCACTGGAATTGTTTAGAGTGACGAATTCATGTTTTGGGTCCAATGCACAGAACTGGACATGATTTATCACCACGAAAGCAAGCGACATTTTATAGCGTCTCCCATCAAGACTTTTAGAGCGGAATGTCCCCATTTTTGCTAAACATACTAACCACTGTTTCTAGAACACTTGAAACCCATGGCTCAAAGTATGTTAAAATTGCCCACTAGAGGGCACTGAATACGAATCTGCTCACTGGTTTGACATAAAAACTAATCTCAACACATCTTAAAACATCCCTTGCACCAGTGACAAAACATGACACCAACAACCAATCAATGGTCAACAAAGTATAACTACCTAGCATATGCATCAAACATGTTTCTGAATATAATGCTGTGGAATGCTGATGTTAGGAAACACACGGTTTTCCTGAGGTAGATCTGGACCTGATACCATGACCGACTACCTTGTAGCATACAGACTCGTGGAGGACTGACTGGAGGATTCAGATGACCATGACTCTTCTGCTCAATTGTATTCGGACGTCCTTCATCCAAAGGGAGAGACTCTGTGAAACCTGGGACTTACTCGACGGCTCTCTTTCCACCCCGTAGCTTCTCGTCCAAGCCCAGCATCCTTCATGTCCTCAGTTTGAGGATGACGGTGGCCAGCATGAGGAAGAAGGTGTTCCAGCCAAGGGTGACGGCGAAGCCACGCCAAACCATCATGCGCGACAGACCCCATCCTGAAGGAACGTGGCAAACACTCGTTTTAGTAGTGACACATGCTGACTCTGGTTAGTACTTACTTTAGATTAGATAGCAATACAGTGACATTGGGAACGACATCTAGCAACCCAAGAGTGCATTCAGCCTGAAGTATGATTTTTACTACAAACTCCAGATTACAAGAGACCAGTAATAATTTTAGTTTTTCACTTTCAATACATTATGCAATAAATTACATGATATACAACACTACTATAAAATAAGCTTCATGTTCATCGTAAATTGGGGACTACCTGTACAGACTGATGCAGGCAGGAATTAGATCTCCAGTTAGCTAAATAATCATGGAGATTCCATAACAGATTATGATTTATATAAGGGTAATGTGCAGTCCGGGGGCACCCCTGGTCTGCCTGCACTACCAAACACCCAAGCATGTGACACAAGGGAATCCTGAAACTAGGTTAACACCCTGGAAACTGGGACTTTGGCTACAACCAGGATGTACGGAACTTGGGGTTGATGAGATTCGTCAACCAACATCGAACATAACTCAAATAAGCAGTCAGATGGACAGACACCACCTCACCTCACCTCACCTCACCAGAGGCTGGTTATGAACAGTTTGTAGAGCCAAGTCAAATTTATTTCTATAGAACTTTTTACAGTGGAGCATTGTTTATATCTAAGTCCAATCCCAAACTGAGCAAGCCTAGGGCGACAGTGGCAAGGAAAAACTCCCTAAAAGTAATCCAAAATTCAAAAAGAGACTCATCCTCCTCGCAGAGCTCTGGTTCCTCATTCTAAACCTCTTTGGTTTGAAACCAGGCTGTGGTGAGGTGAGGTCCTGTTGACCAGACTGAGCAATTGTTGGGTCTTTCCACCATTCTGGTCTGTTTTCATGATCCACCTCAACATCTTTCCATATTTTTCATCCATGCAGATCAGGGCTTGGTTCTGTGTCAGTACAAGCAGATCAGGCGTGCTGCCACAAACAGCCTCACATGGGGCACAAGCAATGTAGATCAGTGCTGGTGGCAGAGGATTTACATCTCCGTGCCAGTGACAACAATACAAAACATAACTTTTTGGAAGATACGTAACAAGGCAAGGCAAGACAAAAACAAGGCAACCACCCATCGACTTGCCGGCACTATGGCCATTGTTCAACTGTCATTATTTCTTTCCTTTCCAAGGCAGGCAGAAACGGTTATAGGGGCGAGGGGTGCTTCATTTGAGATGTGGGCGCTATGAATAATTGCACTCTGTGAATTATTGAGACACACCGAGAGAAAAGAGAGAGAAAGGTGAGGACAGATAGACTCAGAGAAGGAGTGAGGATGTATCAGGAGAGAGTAAGCAAGGGAGAAAGAGAGAGAGTGTTGGGTGTCCTGATTGTCTCCAGTAACATGAGCTCACCGCGGAACACAGGCACTTCATACACATGATATTTGTGTGTGTGCATATGTGTGTGTGTGTGTTCAGGACCAGAGCCTTGTGTGGTGTGTAAGTGTAAGATTACCAATAAACAAGATGCAGGAGAGTGCTCTGTGTGCGTGTGTTCACCTCGGTACATAATGCATCGCAGGGCCTCGGATGCATACGTCTGGGGAAGGACCAGACTCAGGTAACGCAGTGGATAAGGAATACACTCCACCGGCCAAATGACACCTACAGACAGACATGCGGCGAAAGCTTAGCAGCAATAAATAAATTGTCATCCCACAATGCAAAAGCTCATTTCAGAGAGGTAGCACCACCTCTCCCCTAAAAAACATGTTTTTGATTCGTGGAATCAAACATGGTTGCCAGGTCTGCTTATTCTAAGTGATATCAAGTCTTTTGGGCTTATTTATGTAGTAGGCCTGGTGTCCCTATATTTCTCTGACGGGATCTGGCAACCCTGGAAATTAAAACGCAGCATCCACAAATGCCTTATCATTCCATTGCACTTTTGTGGAGACACTAAAACGCAGCTCCAGGACCATGGTTGCCATCCTGGGGGGCGTCAAACATCACAGGAGCTGTGCGGAACTTTGTCAAATCAAATTGACACACTCACCGGAAATAGAAAATCTGTATAAAATTACTTCAAAAGATATTGTCACTAAAAAAAGAGCAGGCCACATTGTAACAGGAACCCAAGAGAAAAGCAAAAAAATATATAATTTATGTCAATTTATGTCATATTTAGGTGGGGGAGTTCCTTGAGTTGCAGGGGCTGGATCGGTACTAGAAAGTAGGTTCTAGACTGATTATCAGTGCCCCCTGCATAACAGACGCCCAAATGATTGTATACGTTGCCGCTCTGCCGAATTTTATCAGTGTTGTTGCCGCCAGGTATTGGATAAATTGGTGTTGGTCTCAAGAAGGGTACGAGTCGTACCGCTGATGATGAGGTTGGGGTAGAATACACCAAGAGCGGCCTGATTAGCCGACTGCTCGTCATCGATGGCTGAGGAAATGACCAGTCCGAAGGAGATTCCCGTCACCCCCTGCAAAACGATCAGGCCGATGACGAGCACCAAGGATCCCTCGTTGGGGATCTGAGAAAACAGAGCATGAGTGTTACTGTTAAATCTGCATGAAGTATTTGACTGGGATAATTCATTTTTAGGAGCCTGACTGGACAGATTTGGTGAGGTGAAGTCACTGATTTTACGTGTAACTGTGTAATTTGCATGGAATAAACCAAACCATTACATATCCTATTTTAACTCACTATTAACCACTCAATACTGGCAAAAGTGCACAGAATTCTGAATAAGCCAAATTTGTTTAGAGTTTTGTCCTCTGTATAATCAGGTCAGGGTTGCAGTGGTCTGGGCACAGGCTAAATTCTCTATCCAAAAAACCCATAATCCAGGTTTGGCACAAAAAAATCTATTGACAGCCATCTAACTGTTCCACACATAAATGCTCAGACAATATAATCTGAATAATAATGCAGGTTTTTGCCATTGCTGTCTCCATTTTAGCTACACTCAGATCACCTACAATCAGCAGAGACAACACACTTCAATCAGCAAGTGACAGACTTGAACCCGTGACAGACCACCTCGGGCAACACACTCACAATTCAAGTACTCATCAACGCGTTCTCACGTGCTCTCACCTTGAAGACGAGCAGAATGAAGAGCAGAAGGAGGGTGATCTGGACAGTGATGACCAGCAGCTGAGAGAACAGATGAGCTAACATGGTCTCCAGAGAACTCACTCCTACAGAGAGAGAAGTTAAATGGCATAAAACCAGTGTTGGGGAGGTCACTTATAAAAATAAGCCATTACAAATGTCTAATTACATATTTCAAAACGTTAAGGGGGAGTCATGTACTCATTACCTCCTGATAAAACAATCCCACTACACATTGCTTCTGAGGTACTCCTTAAAACTAAAATTTGAATCCCTACAAAACTAGAAGATACTAGGATAACACACAAGTCCTTCAAATTCTTTATTGAAGCAAAAAGTGCATTCATGTTCAAATCGTTGTTCGTGTTTCGTTTTTCGGGACACAGCTGCACAAATCTGGCCCCTAAATGTCGCCAAAACACACTAAAGTATAGGGACGTTGTGAACGCTTTAGGAATAATGTAATTTAATTCGAATGTTTCGCTCACAAACACGACTAAGGCAAGCAACGATTTATTTACTAACCAGAATCTAATGTGAACACAATAGCTTAAGCTGTAATGTGTTACATCATTCTGCCTACATTAGTCAACCCAAGCAGTCCGACGTTACTATGGGTCACAGACGCCATCTAGTGGATATTGGAGTGAAATCACTTCATTCAACAACAACCCAGTTCGGTACGTTTAGGGAATTGGTGGCACGTTTCCCTTTTCCCCCACATTTCCTGTTCCACACAACCAGGTTTTGATCAGTTGTGACAGGGAAAGGTTGCCAGGCCCCTGTTTTTCCTTTTACCTTCAAATCCAAAACTCAGTGATCTTTTCAGTGTCTCACCTGCCACCCAGCACCTGTCCATCAGTCCTTCCTTCCTCTCCAAAACAAAGGAGAGGGCAGTGAGTCCAACTGCCAGATAAAAGGTGATACTGCATTACAGAAGGGAGAGAGACAGAGAGAGGAAAAGAGAACGAGAAAAGAATATCAATAGTTTTACAGACAAACCCTCAAATTTGGGTACAGCATAATAATAACATAATTATAAGAATGATGGAACTTCTGAGCTGCAAATCATTTAGGTAGCAAATCTCCCTCTGACCCTTTTCCCCTACCACAGCCAACTGTTCTTCCTCTATTTAAACCCTTCCTGCTGTTCTCCTCCTTGTCAGATCTGTTCAGTCAAATTTTTTCCTCCCTCTACTTTCTCTTTTCTCCTGGTACATGGGAGATGTACCTTGATATCTCAAGAGGATGTAGCTTCCAGGCTGCTCACAGCCAATATCATCCTGCATAGCTCCATTCTGACCCGTTTCCCCTCCAACAGTCAGCAGTTCTTCCTCTATTTAAATCCTTCCAACTGTTATCCTCCTTGTCAGGTCTCCTCACTCTTTTTTTGGTGATCTCAATCCTCCCTTTTCTTTTTCTTTTCTTTGGAGCTGCACCTTAAGGGGGACTATGTCAGGAAGATGTAGCTAGCTGCCATGCTGCTCACAGCACATTTCATCCTGCACAGTTCCTTTCTGATTCTTTTCCCTCCCACAGTCAGCTGTTTTTCCCCTATTTAAACGTTTCTCCTCCTTGTCAGATCTCCTCACTCTTTTTGCCTCCCTTTGCTATTTCTGTGTATGTTTTATAGTTATATATACTACTACTACTGATAAAAACAATAAGTTTTAATATGGGCTCTTACCTCAGAACAGCTCCTGGGGTCACAAATGTGGTGAATGTAGTGTTCTGGCTGCCGTATATGGGCTCCTCAAACTATAATACATAAAAAAGGGAAAGTGATGTCCCACTGTCCCACCTGTCCAACTATTTAATTACTATTGTCAGTCTTAAAAAGCAAATGTTTAAATGTATGATCACAGTAAGGAATGTAAACAGGAATGTAAACATTAAACTGTAGAAATGAAATGCATTTAAATGATACGGCAACGTTGTATTTTTACAGTCAGGCCAATATGATCACTGCAGCCAGTTACAGGTCAGTATAAAGAAAAATGTCATGTCTTATATGTAACAGTAGAGGGCAGCAAAATGAAACACGTACCTTAATGGGTACAGACACGAGGTAGGCCCGGCTACCCATCTTACTATCCACAAAAGCCTGAAATGCACACGAACATACTCATATTATACCTGGCCATAACACAATGAAACCGTTACCATTTCCAATTGTTACTATTGTTATTAGTAGTAGTAGTTACAGCAATTAGACCAGGGGTGCCAAAATCTTTAGAAGAAGTAAGCCACATTTGAAAGTGAAACAAATCACTGTAGAAACCAAATCTAGCCTCCATTTTAACCTCATCAAGCCACCGTACCTGAAATGCCTCGTGCAGTTTGTTCTGCAGCATCATCGCTATTTGCCGATCTGAAAAGACAAAAGGTTTTGACCTTTATTCGCAATTTTAATGTTAAAGCAATAAAGGAACAAAATGTAGAGCTGAACACTGACTTGTGAAGTCGAGCCAAACGTGGACGGATCCGCCATCGACCACATCTCTGGAGACCATGGGCTGAAACATTCTGTCGATGCAGAAGCAAAGAATTTGACATTAAACCCGAAATATTAATGACGAACTCATGAGCAGCCTCAAAGTGATTCCATTTACTTTGCTTAACAAAGGGTGCCGTTACACAAAGTCAGAAATAGTCAACCATGGACTGCAAAACGCGGCATGCAGTTCCGTCTCAGGCAGAATTGTAAATAATTACAGGTGTGGTCTGATTAGACTGCCACAAAAGGGTGTATAAGTGCTTCCCCCGCTGCTCTATAAAAAGGCTCTCGGAGGCTACTTTTGGGTCATGTACCTCTTGGTGAGACATGGTTCACTGCTAGACGTGCCTCTATGATGCACTTGAAGACATTTTCCAGTTGACTTTGAGAGTGGGCACATCATTGTACATAGAGGAGCAGGATGGTCATTTCAACGAAGTGCCTGCCATCAATTCCATTCAAAAATAGCTGTTAGGAGGTGTTGGGAGCAGAGGTTCAGTGAGGGCAAGCACACAGCAAACAGGCTCCGGATGACCCAATCAGACCACCAGTAGAGAGGATCATTTGATCCACCGACAAGCACCAGCAGCCCCCCACAATTTCGTTTTCAATCATCAAGACACAAGTGGCATCTTCACTACACAGCCCTGTCTCTGGCCGGACCACTTCCAGGTGCTTGGCAAAAGGAGATTTGTCACGGCACCCATTAGGTGTCCTGCCATTTACAGCCAGCAATGCAGACTTCCCTCTTGCAAGACCAATCTTGGTATCCGCCTCAACACACGGGGACTGGAAGCTGAACATGCTTGGAGAAGCACTAGTTGCTCTCTGCAGAGAAGCTCACAGACAGCAGCGAGAAGACTGCCAACCTTCATCCTCCAACACTACACAGCTACTGCATAGTCAGGAATCAACCAACAACAGGACAAATCCTGATGCAAAACCATATGCCTGTGTACATGGTTAAAAACAGATGGTGTGCTGATAAACAATTCAAATTTACAAGAATGTTTACCTCTTGGTGAGGTAGCTGGTGAAGTTCTCACCAAACTCAATGACGCCCCAGTATTTGCCATTGTGAACTCCGTCAAAAGCCGCGGAATGGGAGAGGCTCACCTGCAGGGATGAATTAGAAACAGACAAATATGTTTTGCTTAATAAGAGACCCAGTACGGTTCGCCAACTTTGATTGAGAGTTTGGCTGGCTGGCGCAGAGCTCTCACTTTAACTCATACTTATCGTACTTATCCCATACTAATACCCATGTAACGATGTTATGTATGTTGTGTGAACACCATATTATAGACCGTATTAAGCAATGAAGTATGGGATATTGTGATACTGTAGTGTACCTTTATTGACTAAACAGCCAAGATACTGCAGTTGATTTATTTAATATCTGTATTGACCATCACATGTTGATTTTCTATTTTTTTACTATGTAAGAGCGCAAAAAAAATCACCCAAAACTGCATGCAGAGCCTTGTTTTGTTCAACCTCTCCTTACCCTACTCCCTCTCTCTCTCTCTCTCTCTCTAAACACAATTATGGACCAGGAGAAACGGTCTTTTATGTGACAGCACAACATATTTCATGTTGTATTTATTATTTCAGAAGAGAGCAGGGAACTTCACTTACTACCTCGAGTAGAAAATAATTCTCAAATAAAAATTAATTATAATAATTCATCTGGTTGGTTAGAACTACTCGTGATCATTATCTCGTGTCTGTATAAGGAATGCAACCCCACGTTGCTCAGCATTCAGTCCGCTCACGCTGACGTTTAATAAACTGCGCCGTTACGTTACGTGTGTCCTTATAACTGCTGGCTACAATAGCTAAAGAATCTGGAATACAGTGTCAAAACAGTGTGCACTGCTTTATCTGCTTTAGACAAATATCTGCTTTAGAAAGTCAAGCACCACTTCCCTTCTGTATTTTTTACTATTTAGAGGTTCCACTTCTCAGTTCCTGAAAGCACCGATGCTATTTTGAGATTACGAAGCGCTAGTACTTTAATAACTGCTGCAACCTGTCTGTGAGCCAGACAGAAGTGAAACAGCTTTGATGGGAACTCTAGCCCTGTTTGGACAGGACTGGTACATATAGGGTAGTGGAGTATAGTGGGATGCAAGGCCTGTCTTCCTACAGTTTCCATCTTGCCTGTTTTCCCGGGTTACAGGCTCCACAAGGCTGAGTGATACAGACCATTCTCCATTACAGAATACGATCAAACCACATTATCTAAGCAGTGGGGTTGGTGTGTAGGAACCTGGTAGATGCTGGTGTTGTCGAGAAAAGACAGGAATAAATGGCTGGAAGCACTGGAGTCGCTTTCATTATTAACCACCGCCACCTCGATGCCCTTTGGGTCGCCTCCGATACACAAACACATCAGACAGATCTGAATCACGGGCAAGAGGAACTGAAAACACAGCGAGCTGGAAGGATAAAGAAAGACAAACCGAGTCACAGCCTGAGAAAAACCTTTATGTTATTGTATTAAACACTGATCATTAACATTAACGACTCGTACCCTGGATTCCTCTTCATTCGCACCATTGTCTTGATTGTCAGGGCGGCGATGTTCCGCCATTTGGGAACGATGTGTCGCCCTTTCGTCTTCCAGTCCGCTTTGGAGTCGCACGTAAATTCACACATAAAGCACAAAAGTACGAAACAGAAAGACAGGAAAACAGAGTGGCATTAGGAAATATCACCACTCCAGATGCAAGTACTTAAGTATTTTATTTAGGCATCTGTACTTTTTTTTAGGAATCAAGACATTTTACATTTACTACATTATCACTACATTTCAAAAGAAAAATCGGTACTTTTCACTCACTACATTTTCAAAACTTTATCTTTCATGAATCTGTTTATTTATCTATTTTACATAATCAGTTTATTTTCTTTGTTCTTTGGGTAATTATTTTTGATGCACTTTTTAATGTTCAGCATAACTCATTCTACTCTCAAAAATAACTGTATACACTTTACACTGTTTTTATTAATCAGACACTAGAGGTTTATCCATGCCCCTGAGATGCTATTTCTGTGATGAAAATAAGAGGTCATAAAAACTTTGTAATATTTCGAAAAGTTTTGCATAAATATGTTTAAAAAACAGCAGAATATGCTTTGCTTCCCATATCCATCCACCATCCTTACAGGTGCCTCACACATGGTCAGGACCACACCGTGTACTGTATTCTGTGTCCATGACCTCACAAATGATTTGTGCCTCTGTGTGAACACCTACCTTTATGTTTGGGGACGGCTGTCGTTTCCTGCAGATCCTTCCCTAAAATGGGTTCCCTGCTCTCATCCTTCAGGTTGCCCGGAGACAAGCTACTACTGTCCACGTGGCCCTGTAAGCTGTGTTTGGATCCCACCTGGTCCGAGTCCTCACAGAGTTGGAGAAACGCACTTTCCAGGGTCTGGCCGAGCACACACACGTGACACATGTTGACCTCGCACCATGTTTTCATGACTTGCTGTACATGTGTGTGTTGATTTGTTTGAACTCACGGCTGCGTTGTGCTGTTTCATAATGGCCTCGGGTTCAGCTTCAGCCAGCAGCCTGCCGTTCCTCATTAACCCCACCTGAACAGGGCATAACAGTGTCAATAATAATAGCCAGATGTGATACTGGTCTTCATCTCTTCAACACAACTCAAGAATCTGGCCAACAAATGACAATCTGGTTTAACGTTAGAGTCATCCAGGGGCACAACCCACTTACTGTACAGTACGCTGCTGCTGTTGGTGGTGGACAGAATGCATGCTTAGATTCCATTTTTCAGGTACTTATCACAACAGGATGTATTTTCCCAACATTTCTTCCTGGGCTGTTTGTGTCCAGCTGTTGTGTGCTGGGAACAGCCTGTTAGCCTCATCATCCTACATAATTCCTATCTGACCCTTTTCTCTTTCCATAGCATGTTGCTTAATTACAGCTTGCTGTGCTCTTAATATATAAACCCCCTTTCTGTTCTCTTCCTAGTCGGATCTCTTCCACACCTCCTCGTTGTATGATTCTTAACTGTGTGCTCATGTTTTTATTGCTCACATTTTATTTCTGAAGTGTAAACAGTGCAAAATCATTCCGATTTTATTGAATACTTTTGCAAGACCTCGGCCGTTAAAGAGAACAGAGATTGATCAGATAGACGCTAAACGGCATACCTGTATATAAAAACAGATCAGCCATATGATTAAAATTGTCTAATATTGTGCAGATGCCCTTCGCGCCGCCAAGGTTTTGACACGTCAAGGCATGGACTCCACAAGAGATGACACTAAGGTGTTAGCAGCCACGTCCTGCCTGTACGATGCTCAATCGGACTGAGGTTTGGGGGAATTTGGAAGCCAAGTCAACACAGTTGCACAGCACTGTGCAAAAGTCTTAGGCCACCGCTAGATTAGATAAACCATTGTTTTAGGAACGGCATAATGACCAAAGATAATTATTTCTCAGTCTCTTTATTAGAAAACAACCAGAAAATACAAAAAAACATTCTAAGCAGTATTAATAAACAGCTTCTATAGGCTATGGTTGCAAGTATTTAGTGTGACCCTTCTTACACATGAGCAATAGCAGTTTCACCGGGATGCCAAGTCGACCCTGCTACAGTGATCAGCAATGGTCTTTTTGGAGGGGTAGCAGCCAAGAAACCACTTTTTCAGAAGGGGAAAAGGCTAAGAAGTGCTAAAGCTCACCAAGATTGGAATGAAGATCAGTGGAAAAGAGTATTACGCAGTGACAAATCCAAGTCCAATCGTCGACAACATGTAATGTATGGTCATTATAGAATTGCTGAAACAACCAATCGAAAGGTGGCCTAAGACTTTTGCATAGTACCGCATGTTCTTTCTTTTAACCGTCTGTTTAAATCAGTGATGCTATTAATTCTTTTGCTGCTCTACTGACGTGCAAAAGTGTTACACATTCTGCTGTACAAAGTCCATTCTGTGCAGAAGCCTTTGAGCAGATTACAGCAGTCTAAGCTCGGTGCGACTGGTAGTAATGGCAGAAGTCTGGGCTACTTTCTTTGTTCTTATTTTTGGCTACTGTTATACTATCAATAATCATGGAGCCAGGGTCTGTTCAGCAGGACAAGACGAAAAAAAACATGCTGAGCTGTGTGAGTCATTACAGCAGGGTGTTGTTGGACCAACAGTGGGTAGAGCTTACCGTGTTGGCTTGTCTGGCTTCCTCTATGTAATGTGTAGTGATGATAACCGACACCCGTCCTTCTTTCACGATTTCCACCAGGTGCTGCCATATTCTGTACATACAGGAGTATGTGCGAGTCACAAACGTATAAACACAGAATACAGTGATTTACTGCGGGTACAACTCTCTCCCTCACCAGGGTTTGCAATGCTGTGTAGCATTTTATTTTAGTTGGCTAGCACATAAGGTACATAAATTAATATTGTTATATCGTTAAAAAGCGTTGAAGTACTTGCAAAGTGATTAGCCATCACTGGTATAGTCTAGAGGAACTCTGAATGTCGCCAGCCATAACAAAGCAGCGACATCATAATTAAAATGTAAAGTTAGAGGTATACAGCATCAGCAGCTTTGTTGGGTTAAGAGCTGGACTTCGTGATTCGTGAATGAACCTCCAGCTCCTAACCCAACGAAGTTGCTGATGCTGCATAACTCTAACGTTACATTTCTGACTGATAATATTAACATTAATAGCCTCATCTTCCAAATTCATAATCACTAGTCATGTATTGATCTTAGACTTTCGTTATAACACCAGGATCTCACTCGAATTTTCTTCTGTTGGAAGGCTGGTAACAGCCTTCTTTCTTAATTGGACCAATTTTATTCTGCTGAGTATAAGTAGACTTTGTTTTTAATAAATAAAAACTTATCAATCAATATATTTGTGCCTATTATGTGTACAAATTGGGAAATTATGTTCCTTGAGCATTATGACTGAAGGATTGTCTGATGATAATTCAGCAGAGGGGTGCTGATGAACTGGAACTATTTTACCATTGGTGCTGATAGAATGGTGGCGTTTATGGAACTGTGGTACAATTGCAATAATGCACATTATTACTAAACTATATGGTAGCTGGAGAAAATCATGAAACCCTAAAAAAATCTAAATCCTAACAGTTTTATCCACTGTACAGAGGGAGCGATAAAGAATACGCACTTGGCTCGTAGAACAGGGTCCACGCCTACGGTGGGCTCATCGAGGATGAGGAGCTGAGGGTTCTGAAGAAGTGCAGCACCAAGTGATACACGCCGTCTCTGACCTCCACTGCAAGCAACAACAGTGAAATAAACAATTAATAATCAATCAGTTAACCAACTGCCAACCAACTACAATTGGATAAATAACCTTCCACTTTAAGAACCCTCTAGTTTCCCAGCAAGTTTGCCTTTACACTGAAATTGCCAATCACATCTGCTTTCACATCTGTCATGACAAGCTGTAACAATCTGTAAGCCTTTGTAACACAGTAAATAGAAAATCAAATATGTAGGGTCAATGTTGATGTTAAATATGGCAAACACTGCAGTAATTTGGCCATTTAATCAATCTACAGTATCCCATATAGCATTGGTAAGCACGATATAATATATAATATTGTGTTAAGATAATGTCCATAATGCGTAATGTGCAATTTCACTGAACGCATTACGGACGTTAACTGACTCATTGCTGTTTTTACAAATGACATGATGTGCAGATCAGGAATTCATGGTGGAAGCCTGAGCTATGCGGTAATTCCTCTAATCTGCCCTGTTTTTATAACTTGTTAATTAACCCGAAGTAGGCTAGTAATTTTCAAGAAGCAGTAAGCAGTGCGATGACTAGATAAAGATGACGTGAAGATTAAACGCATAAAGAGTTTAAACAAAATAGGATCACGCTGCTCGACTGTAATTCTGACTGTAACTGAATAAACATCAAACATCATATATAAAAGTTGCACGCTCTTGTATAATCTTTAGTCCAGCATGCAACAAAAGCATGAATAAGGTTCATACTAACACATATTGGCCATTAAGTTGTGCGGTCGTACAAGTGATACAGAAAGCAATGGGCGCTGGGAGGTGGGAACCAGGGTTTAACAGGTTCACATTCTTGCTGTCACTCAGCATTTTTTCTGATGCGAACTGCTCACACAGTTCCACAATCTTGCAAAAATGTAACCTGAAGCTTGTTTGCTAATTGGAAAGACATAACCATAACGTTGTTTTAACTCTGGCCCCAGGTTAAATGTTATACGTGCATATGTGTTCAGTATTTTTCTGTTTATTTCAGAACTACCTCACCTATAATTCATTACAATGACTTAGATTTTTATTTAATTGCATACAGTATCTACCGGAGATATTTCATGTTTTGTCTGATCAACTTCATTTCATTTGTTAATAAACAAATGAAATGAAGCAAAAAAGAAGCTTAATCATGTTAACCATCATGCTAACCATGTCCAGAAGTGGCGCCAACTTCTCTGGGCTCGGAGGCATCTAGGACGAACCATCACACAGTGGAAATGTAGGAAACTTTTTTGACAGAAATATACTGCTCAAAAAAATGAAGGGAACACTCAAATAACACATCCTAGATCTGAATGAATGAAATATTCTCATTGAATACTTTGTTCTGTACAAAGCTGAATGTGCTGACAACAAAATCACACAAAACTCATCAATGGAAATCAAATTTATTAACCAATGGAGGCCTGGATTTGGAGTCACGCACAAAATTAAAGTGGAAAAACACACTACAGGCTGCTCCAACTTTGATGTAATGTCCTTCAAACAAGTCAAAATGAGGCTCAGTATTGTGTGTGGCCTCCACGTGCCTGTATGACCTCCCTACAATGCCTGGGCATGCTCCTGACGAGGTGGCGGATGGTCTCCTGAGGGATCTCCTCCCAGACCTGGACTAAAGCATCCGCCAACTCCTGGACAGTCTGTGGTGCAATGTGACGTTGGTGGATGGAGCGAGACATGATGTCCCAGATGTGCTCAATCGGATTCAGGTCTGGGGAACGGGTGAGCCAGTCCATAGCTTCAATGCCTTCATCTTGCAGGAACTGCTGACACACTCCAGCCACATGAGGTCTAGCATTGTCCTGCATTCGTAGGAACTCAGGGCCAACTGCACCAGCATATGGTCTCTCAAGGGTCTGAGGATCTCATCTGCGTACCTAATGGCAGTCAGGCTACCTGGTACATCTGGCAAGCACATGGAGGGCTGTGTGACCCTCCAAAGAAATGCCACTGCCAAACCGGTCATGCTGAAGAATGTTGCAGGCAGCAGATCGCTCTCCACGGCGTCTCCAGACTCTGTCACGTCTGTCACATGTTCTCAGTGTGAACCTGCTTTCATCTGTGAAGAGCACAGGGCGCCAGTGGCGAATCTGCCAATCCTGGTGTTCTCTGGCAAATGCCAAGCGTCCTGCACGGTGTTGGGCTGTGAGCACAACCCCCATCTGTGGACGTCGGGCCCTCATACCATGCTCATGGAGTCGGTTTCTAACCGTTTGTGCAGACACATGCACATTTGTGGCCTGCTGGAGGTCATTTAGCAGAGCTCTGGCAGTGCTCCTCCTGTTCCTCCTTGCACAAATGCGGAGGTAGTGGTCCTGTTGCTGGGTTGTTGCCCTCCTACAGCCTCCTCCACGTCCCCTGGTGTACTGGCCTGTCTCCTGGTAGCGCCTCCAGCCTCTGGACACTATGCTGACAGACACAGCAAACCTTCTTGCCACAGCTCGCATTGATGTGCCATCATGGATGAGCTGCACCACCTGAGCGTGTGGGTTGTAGAGTCTCATGCCACCATGAGAGTGAAAGCACCACCAACATTCAAAAGTGACCAAAACATCAGCCAGAAAGCATAGGTACTGAGAAGTGGTCTGTGGTCCCCACCTGCAGGACCACTCCTTTATTGAGTGTGTCTTGCTAATTGCCAATAATTTCCACCTGTTGTCTGTTCCATTTGCACAACAGCATGGAAAGTTGATTGTCAATCAGTGTTGCTTCCTAAGTGGACAGTTTGAGTTCACACAAGTTTGATTTACTTGGAGTTATATTGTGTTGTTTAAGTGTTCCCTTTATTTTTTTGACCAGTGTAGATCATCCAGACGTTTATCAGCATATAGTCCAAAAAACAGATTCTGTCCGTGCCCTCGGCAAAGTCATTTACACTTTTGTGATCATTCATGCACTGAGATTTTAGAGCAACATAAGCTGCCAACGAGACGATTATGTTCTCATGTTCAGCTACAACAACACCACCACAGATGTATGCTGGGATGTTTGACAAGGCTTTCAAAAGAGATGGGGTTTCCCACAGGATGCCGGAGCTGTTAACAAAAAAGTCACACAGATTTCTAGGTCACCTAGCCACATATCAGATGTGTATCTCATTTTATTATCAGATATCAAAGTGCCCCAGATCAGAATTCAAAAGTTGCCAGTTGAAACATTTCGTTGCTTATAAGGATGAATCTGCTTATCTCCCAATGTAGAGATTCAACAGCAGACCCAAATATTACCTACATTGATACAATCCATTGGTATCAGTAAAAACACTACGTTTTCAACAACCTACCTTCTATCATGAACTGCAACTAAAGCTGATCGAATGATTCACCTGAGATTTCTGACCAGGCTGTTCTTCTGAGGCAGGTCCAGGAACTCAACGAGAAACTTCATCCGCTCCTGGGTGTCTTTGGACGACAGGCCATGGATGCGCCCAAAGAACCAGAGTGTGTCACTGATGGTGAACTCGTTATACAGTGCTATGTCCTGTCCAAGGAAGAGTCTCAACGTCAGACATGAACACCAACTGTGGCCGCAACAAACTCTACAAGTATTCATTTTTCCAACAGATATTATGATATAATTGCACATATCAAAGTATCAAAAGGTATCAAAGTATACATTCGTGTACAATTTCATTCGATTGGTCCACTGACTGGGAATTCAGCCTGCAAATATGAAGCCAAATACTCCAATGAGTGTGTTTACATGCACTTAATAATCTGACTATAATCGGATTTCTGCAACTATCCAATTATTCAAGTGGTCATATAAACAGCATATTTCTGATTTCCCAGATCATATAGAGATGGATATGATTTCCCCGATAGAGAGCTGGATTTGATCTCAGTAATAAAAAAATTATCTCGGATTTCAATCGGTTCTCTCAGTGTAACCCGACACAGTTGCCAGGTCTACTGAATCTAAGAGATCTGCCTCCTTTTAGGCTTTTTCCATTGAGTTGGTGGCTTATTTGCCATGCATAAAAATTATGTCACATCCTTCTCTGAAATTATTGGCTGATTGCACATAGAACACTTTGCACTAAAACAGCAATGGATGAGATCTCACCTGCGGCATGTATCCCACCATCTTTCCTGGCACCTCATGTCCGGGGAATGCCGGCGGTTTGCCTAGCACGCTGATATATCCTCGCGAGATCTTCAGAGTTCCCACGATGCACTTCAACAGTGTAGTCTTCCCGCAACCGCTCGGACCAAGCAGGCCGTAACTGACCCAAAGCAAACAAAAAATAGGTATACTGATTAAAAATTTGTATTATTAGGATGTGCACAGGGTGATCAAAAGCAAACTTGAGACTGTTGCACTCTAAGCTGATCAGTAGATTAATTAACAATCAGTATATTAATACGTGAGGTCGTCAGGTTTGAAAACAGCATGAGACAACTAACAGGGTTCCAAAAAAGCTAAACCATAAAGTGGTGGCACTACCAGTAGCTGGTGGGTGTCACATGTTAACGAAACACATACACACAAATACCATTCTGGAATGCCATAGAAAATGTATAGAGCTTGTGGACACATGGAACCGAAACCACATGAAGGCATATCCCTGGGAAACCAAAACCCACAACTTCCGACAACTCCTGCTTTTGGTGAGGTGAGATTGGTCTGAGTTAAATTGATGGTTTCAGGTTGGTGTGTCTCTGGTTATCAAGTCAAGTCAAGTCAGATCTATTTATATAGCGCCTTTTACAATGGAGCATTGTCTCAAAGCAACTTTACAAGTTTAGATTATCTCCTAATAACTACGTCCAATCCCAAATTATGCAAGCCTAGGGCGACAGTGGCATGGAAAAACTCCCTGAGTGTTATAGGAAGAAACCTTGGGAGGACCAAGGCTCAAAAGGGACCCAACCTCCTTGGGCGGCGTAGATGATAAATCTAAGAGCGAAACTAAAGTCATGGAGTCAAAAATAATTTTGGCTCCCCCTAAGAGAGATCCCTGAGTCTTAGCTCTACATGTGCTGAGTTCTTCATGTGACACCAAGTGGTGTCATGTGACACCAAGTGGAGCAGAATCGACTTAAAACTGCTTTTGAGTCCATTTTAGAATCCTTGAGTATCACTCAGAATGTGGTGGGTTTGACCCAAGGATTCCAAAACGGACTCAAAAGCAGTTTTAAGTGGATCCTGCTCATCAATATTAAAATCACCTACAATTAAAGCCTTATCTGTTGACAGTAGTAAGCAGGAAAGAAAGTTAGCAAATTCCTGAAGAAATTCTGAATAGGGACCAGGAGGGCGGTAAATAGTGATAAGCTGAAAAGATTGTGGTTTTGACTTCCATAACGATGGATCAGTCACATTAAGAATCAGTATTTCAAAAGAATTAGCCTTGTAATGGGATTTAGTTGTAACACCTAACTCTTTGTCAAAAATTGTGGCTATGAGAAAAACAGAGAGACAGACAGAGAGTGCAGGGTAAGGAGGTGACCCGGCTTTGAGTCAAAGCAGTGCCGTCTGGCAATTTTGGGCATACGACTGGCTGTGTCTGAGGGAGGAAAGGCCGGATGGATAGGGGGCACCCCAAGTGCTTCGAGTGTACACTGTGTGTGTAGAGTTTGAATGTGCATCTGAGAACATCATGTACTCACATCTGCCCCTGTGGGACGGTTAGGTTTAGGCTGTTGAGGACTCGCAGTTTGCCGTAGGAGCGACACACATCCCGACACTGAATGGCTGAACTACAGCTCGGCGAGAGAGAGCCCTCCACATCTCCCTTCATTATCCCACGCACTCCTCCACTCTACATACATACATCACAGAGAGAGAGAGCGAGAGCAAGAGCGAGAGCAAGAGAGAGACAGAGAGAGAAAGAGAGGCACTTATTTACAAATGTATTTCAGCAAATACATATGGGATATGACAAGTTGCTGGATGGAGATGACATCGATGTTAAGCCACTCATGGGTTAGCATTGAGATTTTGTGGGTGCTTTCGCTGGCATCTCACATCTGGGGATTTTATGGGCCAGTCCAGATGTGTGACTGCTCCTGCATATTCCTTCACACTATGGCCTTTGGCATGGCAAAATGCAATCTCTCCCTTTTTTGCAAATCGTTTACGTCTGCTTTGTCCACACATCAAACAAGACTGTACCACCTCTTCTCAATCTATGAATCCTGTCGCACAGACCACAGGTATTCATAGCACATCTGCAGGAGCCTGAAGTTACTAACTCCTTAAACATGCAAGGTGACTAATGTTTTGTCTGGGGAGTATATATACAGTGGATTAGCCCGTTAATTTGAAGGTGAAATTAGAGTCAGGTGTTTCAATCAATGGAATGACAATCAGGTGTGAGTGGGCACCCTGTTTTATTTAAAGAACAGAGATCTATCAAAGTCTGCTCTTCACAACACACGTTTGTGGAAGTGTATCATGGCACGAACAAAGGAGATTTCTGAGGACCTCAGAAAAAGAGTTGTTGATGCTCATCAGGCTGGAAAAGGTTACAAAACCATATCTAAAGAGTTTGGGACTCCACCAATCCACAGTCAGACAGATTGTGTACAAATGGAGGAAATTCTAGACCCATTGTTACCCTTCCCAGGAGTGGTCCGACCAACAAAGATCACTCCAAGAGCAAGGTGTGTAATAGTTGGTGAGGTCACAAGGACCCCCAGGTAATTTCTAAGCAACTGAAGGCCTCTCTCTCACATTGGCTAATGTTAATGTTCATGAGTCCACCATCAGAAGAACACTGAACAACAATGGTGTGCATGGCAGGGTTGCAAGGAGAAAGCCACTGCTCTCCAAAAAGAACATTGCTGCTCGTCTGGAGTTTGCTAAAGATCACGTGGATGAGCCAGAAGGCTATTAGAAGAATCTTTTATCTAGTCTAAAAGAATAGCGTTATGTTTGGAGAAAGGAAAACACTGCATTCCAGCATAAGAACCTTTTAGGTCAAATTTATGCAGAAATATAGAAAATTCTAAGAGGTTCACAAACTTTCAAGCACCTCTGTATTTATACACATTTGGGTTTGATCCTAGGTGGAGCCACCTGGGTCGTCCCCATGTCCATGTGGGTTTACTCCGGGTACTCCGGTTTATTCCCACAGTCTAAAGACATGCGTGTCAGGCTTAGTGTTGTCTCTAAAGCGTCCTTAGTGTGTGAGAGTGCGCCCTACAATGAAATAGCGCCCTGTCTAGAGTTGTTCCTGCTTTGCACCCGGCTTTCCTGAGAACCTGATCAGGATTAAGCGGTTAAGAAAATGAATGAATAATCACATTTTTTCTGCTTTATGGGTGTTCATGGGTGAAGCTTTAATTGCCTACTTGTATGACTGTTCAGTACAACCAATTAAACCGCCACTGCTGGTCTAACAATGCATGTACGCTTCACATTATGAACCCGTAAGTGATCGAGCATGGCTGAAATAAGAGCGATCACCAAGGAGAAGGGTGTCTACATACCTTTGTGTACAGTATGTCAACTAAAGAACTCTGTTTGCTTCAGTGAACTCCGGATTTTAAGGCAAACTGGTTGTATTCATTGTTCAATCAAAACAATAGAGCATGTTTTTCAAAGCTGCTGCAGGGACCATGTGAGGAATCAGCTGACTGGATTACCTTTCGCTATAACTGCCACCAATCAAACTGGTTCGTTGTGTAGACAGGATAAATCCTCAGTGATGAAGTAACACCTGCTAGTTCTGAAAATATGTTTACTTCAGCTATGCAGGCACAGCTGGGCACAGTAAAAACTGAGAATGCTACACGAATAGTAATGGCACAGCCCAGTGGATTATGTAAAACTTTTTTGCAGGGCTTGCACACATACATTTGGAAATATAGAGTTCTAAACTCGGAGAACCTAGCCATTATTGTGGCACGTTTAGTTCTGAAAACATGGGATTAAACAAGCTGTTCACTTACATTTTACATTTACAGCATTTAGCAGACACTCTTATCCAGAGCGACTTACAATTGATGCAATCTTACAATCCAAGCAATTGTGGGTTAAGGACCTTGCCCAAGGACCCAACAGTGGCAGCTTGGCAGAGGTGGGATTCGAACCCTGGACCTTCTGGTCCATAGTTCAGTACCTTTGGGGCCCCCCTTAACCTAACGTATATCTTTAGAGCGTGGACTCCCGAGGTAAGCCTCGCAGCCAGGGGAGAACATGCAAACTCCACACAGAAAGCGTCTGGGCCGGGATACAGGTCAAAAGGGAACTGATACGCAAGTACTAATACTTGGAAAAAGCACAGACAGCTGGAAAATGAGGAATTAGTAGGAATTAAAAACATTTTGGCACATTGTGACATTAGAAGCAGATTTGAACTAAAATGTAGATTATATGAACCCATCGTTACAGTAACTGACTGAAATACAAGTTAATAGTGCAACTCCACTGTTACTGTTAAAATATAAAATCCTAATCGGTTGACACAAATTTACACATTATATATTTCATTCTCAAGTAGCTAATAATCCTAATCTTTAAATCAATGCATTACAAAGGCAATAAAATAAAGATGTATATAATACAGTGCTGTGCAAACCGAGTTCTCTATTAATCAGCTCCAGTCTGCGGAGCCTCTAAATCTCAGATTAAATGCAGTAAAAAAACGGACAGTTTATACAGTACCTGCTCGAGGTCTCCCTCAGGAAATGTATTAAAAATATTTCGAAATCAAGTCTAAAGTTGATACCGGTGCAGCGCCGGTGTTTGGAAAGCGAGAGAAGCGCCACACACCGAGTACGGAAGATCCCGCAGGTACTGACAGGCTCAGTTATGAATATGCACACAGTTATTTACATATTCTAATTCTCGGCTTCTGATTGGCCCGCAGGACTCTCTTTTATGGAAGGCCATAGTGCACAAGATACACGCCAGATTTATTTTCATATTTTTCTATATACATTTACCTTTCCCCATTTTCTTCACATTGAGGGTCTGCATAAAAATGTAAATGATAAGTTGTTGGTAGCACACATACAGTGGTGGTTGAAAGTTTGTAAACCCTTTAGAATGTTCTATATTTCTGCATAAATCTGACCTAAAACATAATCAGATTTTCCAAAAGAAGATAAAGAGAACCCAGTTAAACAAATGAGACAAAAATAATATACCTGGTCATTTATTTATTGAGGAAAATGATCCAATATTACATATTAGTGAGTCGCAAATATGTAGCAATAACTGTGCAGCAATAACTGCAGCTAAACGTTTCCTGTAGCTGTTGATCAGTCCTGCACACCGGCTTGGAGGAATTTTAGCCCATTCCTCCGTACAGAACAGCTTCAGCTCTGGGATGTTGGTGGGTTTCCTCACATGAGCTGCTCGCTTCAGGTCCTTCCACAACATTTCCATTGCATTAAGGTCAGGACTTTGACTTGGCCATTCCAAAACATGAACTTTATTCTTCTTTAACCATTCTTTGGTAGAACGGCTTGTGTGCTTAAGGGCGTTGTCTTGCTGCATGACCCACCTTCTCTTGAGATTCAGTTCATGGACAGATGTCCTGACATTTTCCTTTAGAATTCTCTGATATAAATCAGAATTCATTGTTCCGTAAATGATGGCAAGCCATCCTGGTCCAGATGCAGCAAAACAGGTCCAAACCATGATACTACCACCACCATGTTTCACAGATGGGATAAGGTTCTTATGCTGGAATGCAGTGTTTTCCTTTCTCCAAACATAACACTTTTCTTTCTTTTCAACCAAAAAGTTCTATTTTGGTCTCATTCATCCACAAAAGATTCTTCCAATGTTCTTTTTGGAGAGCAGTGACTTTCTCCTTGCAACCCTGCCATGCACACCATTGCTGTTCAGTGTTCTTCTGATGGTGGACTCATGAACATTAACATTAGCCAATGAGAGAGGGTCTTTAGAAGTTACCTTGGGGCCTTTTGTGACCTCGCCAACTATTACATCCCTTGGTCTTAGAGGGATCTTTGTTGGTCGGCCACTCCTGGGGAGGGTAACAATGGTCTTGAATTTCCTCCATTTGTACACAGTCTGTCTGACTGTGGATTGGTGGAGTCCAAACTCTTTACAGATGGTTTTGTAACCTTTTCCAGTCTGATGAGCATCAACAACTTCCACAAACGTGTTGTGAAAAGCAGACTTTTATAGATCCCTGTTCTTTAAATAAAACAGGGTGCCCCCTCACACCTGATTGGCATCCCATTGACTGAAACACCTGAGTCTAATTTCACCTTCAAATGAACTGCTAATCCTAGAGGTTCACATACTCACTAATATGTAATATTGGATCATTTTCCTTGATAAATAAATGACCAAGTGTAATATTTTTGTCTCATTTGTTTAACTGGGTTCTCTTAATCTACTTTTAGGACTTGTGTGAAAATCTGATGATGTTTTAAGTCATATTTATGCAGAATTATAGAAAATTCTAAAGGGTTCTCAAACTTTCAAGCACCACTGTAGGCTAGCATATAGTTGCACACTATATAGACAAAAGTATTGGGACACCTACATATTACACCTACAGGAGCTTTTATGATCTCCCATTCTAAATCCATAGGCAATGCAATTGGGGAGTTGATCCCCCATTTGCAGGTATGCAGCTTCCGGGGAGGCTTCTACAAGGTTTTGGATTGTATCTGTGGGAATTTTTGTCCAATCATCCAATGAGGTCAGACACTGATGTTGGATGAGGGAGTCTAGCTCACATTCACTGTTTTAGTCCATCCCAGTTGTTTGGTGGTGTTCAGGGCTCTGTGTGGACCAGTCAAGTTCTTCCATACCAAAGTCACCCAACCACACCTTCATGGACCTTGTTTTGTGCACTGCAGCACAGTCATGCTGGAACAGAAAAGGGCCTTCCCCAAACTGTTCCCACAAAGTTGGAAGTATGAAATTGTCCAAAATTTCTTGGTATTAGAAGCTCTCTCATACCAAGCCACCTTAAAAACTATGTTGTTAGACTCTGGAGTGGCACTGCATTTCCATCACAGTATTACCTTTTATTGTGATAATTCTTACAATGGTAAAGGTTACCGGCTTAAGCCATTTACATTTTTTTCCTCAACACAGATCTGCTGACTGTTTACTCCACCACTGTTGATTATAGTTTTGTCTAATCACAAATACAAGCATTTAATCTGATAGCTTACACCTAGCAACAAACTGAAGGAGTTTTGGCACTTCTGGCCTTCCATACCGGGCCATAAGCGCTACGTATCCAGGCGCAACATCTTTTTTGGCAAATGTACAAAGGCAGTGGTTAAAAATCACAAACCGGGACCGTGGTGTCGCATTTATGCCCATTTATTGATTCTTTAGAAGGATTGCTAGCTCGGTTATGGAGAATCTCTGTACAGCTCGATGGTTTCCCCGTTAGAAAAAAGCAGACTGTTTATTCCCCGGCATAATAACACATTATAATAAAACAACGTATTGTCAAAAGGTGTAAAAGCACTTTACCAGCCTCTCCATCTCCTCGCTCCATGGAGGAGTTTCAGCCTGGCGGTTATCCATCCAGAAGGTGGAGGGACGGTAAATCCGCACTAAACTCGGTCAGTGGTGCAGCTGCGCAGGTTAACCCCTTTAGTTCCAAACCAGACTGAAATCGAGTACCTGGAGGACCAAAACCTCATAATAAGTCATAAATAAATTCATTTTACGGCTACATATGTCATTTAACACTTTATAGCCACGTTTATCTATTTGAATTGTTTAAAAAACGAGCAATATATTTCTTACAAACACTTAAAACGGTGATAAACTGAGAGGACAAATTTGTCTCAGTGCATCATCCGACAGCAATGCTAAGTTTTTTGGTAATTTTATTACCAACGTTTCCATACCCTGGGTTTAGGGTGACCAGATATCCCGCTTTGTGTGGGACAGTGAGGAATTTTCATTACTTTTCACACGTCCCGCAATTGAGACGTTGTTCCGCATTGTTATTGAAGGTTAGACTCCTGGGGGTATTTCAGAAAGCAGGTTTAACATTCCCTGAGCTCAAATCTGAACTCCGGGTTCAAACATCCTGAACTGTTTTAAAAACCGGGCTCAATCCTCGCACTTCAACCCAGTGGAGTTCGACATAGGTGCGTATATATAATTTGAGCATATATTTAGGAAAAAACATTAATACAGTAGCGCAATAACGTGAGCTGGCGTGGCAAAAAAATGCTGCGCGAGTCAATGGCATGAGTAATAACTGGAAAAAAAGTTTTATTCCGAGTGTTCCACTTATTTTATTTTACGTGTGTGCGCTTGTTAATATTTATGCAGGTGCAACCCAACAAGCACAAAATGTAGCTACTTATCAGGAACTGAAGATGAAACACCAAATATAGTTCAAACAGGTAAGGTATAATATTATTACATGCAATCGTGATGTTGTTTAGCCTACAGTACCTAATTAAATAATACTCAGTGGTAATGTCATATATGTAAGTAGCTAGTGAGAGAAAAAAGTAAATTGTTCAGCCATTCCAACACTGACAGTATTTCATATTATTTATTTGAAAGCAACACCTACATGCCTTTATACATACAAGTCTCCCAATTTGTTCAATGTTGGATGTGTTCAGATTTAACCTCCATTATAGCCAATAGAAAAAGGCTGAGGGCCAAAAAATAGGTGGGGGTCGTCCACCCCCTCTCACAGAGGCTGAAGAGATGGAACTCATTCAAAACACTGGGTGACCTGTTGCTGAAGGCATCCCTGGAGGAAGCTCATCTGACCCAGCCACCCCCCAGGACCAAGTGGCCTACATAAGAGGGTAGTCATTCAAATTAAGGATATAAACTTATGTACATTCATCACTTTACCACTGTGGGATCAGTGATGCCACCAATCCATTACTAGACACAACTTGGCTGTAATTACCAGACTCTCCTATGATAGATAATACAAGGATACAGTTTAAATTATCAGTGGCAAATAGAACTAAATATTGATTATGACAGGATATGGTTATATGTACTGTATGTATTCACCAGAGGCAAATCTAGCGCTCACTGTACACTCAAGAAAACTTTACAAGTCATGCACAGACCCAGGCCACTTTGCTTCCATGTTGCTGATGATGTGGGCTGTATCACATATGATCTTCACACTGCAGAACAGTAATTAACTGCAGTGGCTGTATTGTGATTTATATTGCATTTGTAATGCAAAATTGCTATTATTTAGGCCTACCTGCACATTAATGTTGTGGGAAAACTTCCTATTCACTTAATCTCCTTCATTTAGCAAAGAGTGCCATCTATGCAGCCAATCACACTTGGAAACCCTAAAATCATATTAATATCAAAATCATATTAACTGATTCAAGTCTCAAAGCTTCATACTGAATAAATTTCTTATTGTTTAGACTGATACATGAAATTCTGTGGAATTCATCTTTGATCAGGCTCAGGCTCACCACAAAGGTTTATAGTAACCATTTTAATACAGGAGTCACATTTCTGACAGCCCGACAGACGGCTGCTTTAGGAATACGCTCAGCATCGCTGATTTTGTATCGAAAACCCCTCTTGGCAAAAACTTGGAGCGCAACACAAAGAATTTGCTCCGAACTCAGGGCGTGTCCACGGAGTGTCATATGAGCGATTGATAGCGGAGAAGATTGTTCATAGAAATGATCGACTGTGCTGAGAACCGTTAAGGCTCACACAGATAATCATCAGGGAACGAGGAAACATTAAAGCGGGGTCTGATCAGCCAACCCAGTCTCACCCCAGAATGTGAAATAGTTACGTTGGTCCACACGGCATTCTGGAGTGAGACTGGGTTGGATCAGCCTCTCCCGACGGAGATTTCTCCGTAGCGTATTTGCTTCGACGTGATAAAAACTCAGGGTTGGTTTAAGTACACCTTCTACCGAGCAGGTTAGCTTCACGGAGTATGTTGCCGGAGTAACTGACTCCAAGTTACGCTGAACTTGCTTTGTGAAACCGGAAACCTAAAGTATCCGTAAACTCTGAGTCAACTTACTCTGAGTTTTCACTAAACCTGCTTTCTGAAATTCCCCCCTGATCTGTTATGGTGTGATGTTTTGAGGTTTGGAAGTGAACAGGTGGGTGCCAATATGCTATACTTAACTGCCATCAGATCCATTTGGACACTTTATATTAAAAGTCTAGATTCAGAAGCACAAAGACCAGGCTGCACTATTAAGCCCTCACCGATGAACTCAACTAATATGGCATCACACCAAGCAGGGTGTAAATCAGAAAATATGCTTTCTGTGCAGTTTGCTTTTGCAATTGAATAAATGTCTCATTCTCAGTTTCATTTAGGTTTTCTGGTGAGGGTCATGGTGCATATAAGTCAATGATGGAGTAGAAGTGCGCTCTCCTACAATTACTAATATCCACCTCCTTCGGTTTAGTACAAGCTCCTGGACCTCGTCATTTACAGATAAAGTAGTGGATACCTCTGTGGTAGGACTGATCCACAATGGCGAATGGACTGCCAGGAAAAAGCAATGCCCGTAATGTGGTACATCTGCATTTCTCGTCCTACAGCCCTACCTACTGGACAATTAACAGTTACACACTCACAGCAGCTAAAGACTAAAGGCAATGTACCGAAAGTACTTAGTATTAAAATAACGTTTTGAGGCATTCCTTGTGGTGTTCTGAGGCATTTTCTGATGCCTTCTCTGACGGGTTTTAAGCATTTTCTGAGGCATTCAGATTCATTCTCTGGACTTTCTGAGGCGTTTTCTGGGGCGTTCTCTGAAGTCAAGTCAAGTCAGATTTATTTATATAGTGTTTTTTACAATGCAGTATTGTCTCAAAGCAACTGTAGAATTTTAGATTATCTTCTAATATCTATGGTCAATCCCATATTGATCAAGCCTAGTGCGACAGTAGCAAAAAAAACTCCCTAAGCGTCATGAGGAAGAAACCTTGAGAGGACCAAGACTCAAAAAGGGACCCAACCTCCGTGGGTGGCGTAGATGATAAATGTAAGAAGGAAACTAATTTATCTAAACAAATAAGTATTATAGTGATAGTTCAAATAAAATATTGTAAAATATGAATATTGGCATTATGTATATGTATTATCATATATACACATATATATGAGTCACTCTAGGATCTTGTGTCGAAGCAGGAAAGCCCTTGGCAGCACTTCATCACCAGCCAACAGGAGGAGGGAGAGAGTTCCTGCTCTCTGGTTTGGCCCGGGTATGGTGGGGCTGGAGCTGATGACAGAAGCAGCTTGAATGAAGCTGAAGCGAATGAACATCTTATTGTGTTGGGCAGGAACTGGGACCGGAACACAGCTCAGAGAGAAAACAGAAAATGTAATTAGTTATTGATTAAGAGCACAGTGTAACAATCACTGATGCCATGTGTAGCATGAGACGCCGGCAGCATTAGCTACAGTGGTGTTTGAAAGTTTGTGAATCCTTTTGAATTTTCTATATTTCTGTATAAATATGACCTAAAACATTATCAGATTTTAACACAAGTCCTAAAAGTAGATAAAGAGAACCCAGTTATACAAATAAGACAAATATTATACATGGTCATTTATTTATTGAGGAAAATGTGAGCAGCCTGAGACAGTGGAGCATGTGCTAGTACAATGTAAAGAGTATGAAAATGAAAGAAGAGAGGTATTTGGTGAATATGAGGAAATAGGAACATAAAGGATTAGGAATGTGTTACAAGGGAATGCACGAGGGAAATTGAAAGTGAAGGTTCTTGAAAATTTCAGGGTTAAATGACAGACTTTAGTTTTTTTTCTCCTTTCCTTCCTAAGTATAAAAATCATACAAATACAATCAATTAGTTTATAGACTGTCATATGGCATCTCTCATTGTTTTTGGTACTGGTGATCCCATGCTCCAGGGGGGTATTTCAGAAAGCAGGTTTAGTGAAAACTCAGAGTAAGTTGACTCAGAGTTTACGGATACTCTAGGTTTTCGGTTTCACAAAGCAAGTTCAGCGCAACTTGGAGTCAGTTACTCCGGCAACATACTCCGTGAAGCTAACCTGCTCGCTAGGAGGTTTACTTAAACCAGCCCTGAGTTTTTATCACGTCGAAGCACAAACACTACGGAGAAATCTCCATCGGGAGAGGCTGATCAGACCCCGCTTTAATGTTTCCTCGTTCCCTGATGATTATCTGTGTGAGCCTTAGCGTTTCTCAGCACAGTCGATCATTTCTATGAACAATCTTCTCCGCTGTCAATCGCTCATATGACACTCCGTGGAAACGCCCTGACCTTCTTCTAGATTGTAATTTCCAGCAGCACTCTGTATGATCAACTGTTAGATGTGATTTTCAAGGTGTAAACCTCAGTAGGCCTCTCTGTATCTTCCCTCTCTGTGGCAGCTGACAAGGTTTCCTCATTACCTTCCTGCAAATGAACAATTTTCTGTGGAGTATTGAAAGTATTTACACCTGCATCGAGCTCTGTTATGGGTCCACCAGATTACACCAACAGTAACTGGTAGAAAATTGAGAAGACTAGACAATTAAATTTTAACTTTAACTAATTTTACTAATTTGAATAAGACAATGTACCTAACTGGACTTTTGTTTGAAAGAATTGTACTGCTACAAGAAAATCTGTTCCAAGTTGTGTCTAGGAATGGCTGGGTGGCATCACTGATCCCACAGTGGCAAAGTGATGAATGTACATAAGTTTATGTCCTTAATTTAAATGACTACCCTCTTATGTAGGCCACTGGGACCTGGGGGGTGACTGGGTCAGATGAGCTTCCTCCAGCGATGCCTTCAGCAACAGGTCACCCAGTGTTTTGAATGAGGGCCATCTCTTCAGCCTCTGTGAGAGGTGGTGGTGGACCCCCACCTGTTTTTGGGCCCTCAGCCTTTTTCTATTGGCTATAATAGAGGTCAAATTTGAACACATCCAACACTGAACAAATTGAGAGACTTGTATGTATAAAGGCATGTAGGTGTTGCTTTCAAATAAATAATATGAAATACTGTTGGAATGGCTGAACAATTTACTTTTTTCTCTCTTAGGAAACTTCACTAGCTACTTACATATGTGACATTACCACTGAGTATTATTTAATTGTGTAGGGTAGGCTAAACATCATCACGATTGCATGTAATAATATTATACCTTACATGTTTGAGCTATATATTGTGTTTAATCTTCATTTCCTGATAAGTAGCTGCAATTTGTGCTTGTTGGGTTGCACCTGCAATAATATTAACATGCACACACACGTAAAATAAAATAAATGGAACATTCGGAATAAAACTTTTTTCAGTTATTACCCACACCATTGACTCGGGCAGCATTTTTTGTCATGCCAGCTCACGTTATTTGGCTACTGTATTATTTTCCTAAATATATGCTCAAATATTATATATACGCACCTACGTCTGACTCCACTGGGTTGAAGTATAAGGAGCCCAGTTTTCTCTCCATTTGCCGTGCTGATCCGTGTTATCTACGTTCCATTGATGAGGGTTTTGTATCTCCTTGTGCACGAGCTTTAGGGTTAAATTGACTCCGAGTTGATTTAACTAACCGTTATCCCCCGGTCTGAAACCGAAAACTCTGAGTTGGAAAGTTCAGGATTGGTCAACCCAGGTTTCAGATTTGAACTCAGGGATTGTTAAACCTTCTTTATGAAATACCCCCCAGCCCAGCTAGTGGCGGTAATGCACCACATCATAGGCTGCCAACCACCATAAACGTGGAAGAAGACAAAGACCGACGCTAGGCCGCAGGTTTAATCATCTCGTTTGTAACTGGAAACTTCATAGAAGCAACGCCGTAAGGTTATTTAAAGTTAATTATGAATTAATGTATTTAGAGACGTTATTAGAATAGTTATGAATAAATACGGTTTCTTTACAACAGGCTGATAAAGAGTTAGCGGCTAGGATACCGGTTACTTACAGGGCTAAGCAGCAAAGCTTATTCATGTGTAAGATATGCAGGATGTAATGTTTGTGTTGTTTGTTTATAGTTCTCACCTCACAGTGTGTGATAGTGAAGAAGAGGGACAGTAAAGCTTACTATGACTCTGTTTATTGACTTCGGCTTAACTTGATGCTTAGTCTGAGTTCATACACTGTGTACGAGAGCATCATAATATATTAATTTAACTCTCATAATGTCTGCGTTGTAATATTAAGATCCAGTGACTAGGATTTCTGAGGTAAAAAAATAAATGTATACACTTTTTTCATGTAATAAATGAACTGTGTGAGAAAATTAAGTTTTATTATATACAATGCATTTTATGTTGTGGCCTTGTGCTAAATAACTAAATAAATCCAGATTTTCGCATCATTCTGCACAAACAGAATTGTAGAATGCAAATGTATTGAAAAGGAAAAACTAAAATATTGCATTTTCTTGGGTATGATACCACAGGGTTTGGTCAACTGGATTTTGGGATTTTCTGCTATTCTTCTCTGCAGATCCTCTCCAGCTCTGTCAGGTTGGACAGCCATTGGCTTCAAGTCAGGGTTGTCTGTGTTGTCTTGGCTCTGTGCTTAGGGTGATTGTCGTGTTGGAAGGTGGACCTTCGGCCCAGTCTTCTGTCTGGTTGCTCTGCCGTAAAACCCAGTCTGGTGGAGTGCTGCAGTGATGGTGGACCTTCTGAAAGTTTCTCCCATTGGCACACAGGATTTTTGGAGCTCAGCCAGAGTGACCATTGGGTTCTTGGTCACCTCTCTTATCAAGACCCTTCTCCTCTGGTTACTTAGTTTGGTGGGGCGGCTCAGCTCTAGGAAGAGTCCTGATTGTTCCAAACTTCTTCTAGTTAATAATTATAAACTCCACTGTGCTCTTGGGAACGTTCAGCAGAGATTTTTTTGTGTATCCTTCTGCAGATCTGTAGCTCCACACAGTCCTGTCTTTGAGCTCCACAGACAGTTCTTTTCTCCTAATGGTTTGGTTTTTGCACTGATATGCACTGTTAGCTGTGAGACCTTATATAGACAGGGGTGTGTCTTTCCATATACTGTGTAATCAACTGAATTTAGCACAGGTGGATCTAATCAAGGTGTAGAAACATCTCAAAGATGATTAAGAGATATGGGAGGAACCCAGGGCTAAATTTCAAGTGTCATAACAAAGGGGCTGAATACTTGGGTCTAAACTTTAATTTGGTCCTTTTTAATAAATTTGAAAAAAATTGCTAAAATTCTCTTTTCACTTTCTCATTATGGGGTATTGGGTGCAGAATGATGGGAAAACCATGATTTTTTTTTTCTCTTTTTTTTAGCACAAGGTCGCAACATAAAATGTGAACAAGTGAAAGGGTTTGAAGGTTTTCTGAATGCACTGTATGATCATAACTTCTTGTTTACATTTGTGTCATTTAGCAGAGTTAAAATTGATACAGTCAAAGCAATTGTGGGTTAAGGGTCTTGCTTAAGGACCCAACAGTGTCAGCTTGACAGAGGTGGGATTTGAACCCTGGGCCTTCTGGTCCATAGTCCAGCACCTTAATCACTAAGGTACCACAGTCCAAAAGTGTTTGTCAGAAGTAGGATTCGAACCCAAGCCTCCAGGGGAGACTGCCACTTGAACCCAGCGCCTTAGGTTGCTCGGCCTTTCTGACAATTTAATATTAATAAAATAAACAGTTTAATTTGTTTTTTATTTGTGTGCTTAGCGAAAAAAAAAAAAAGATTTTATTTGGTAACATTTATCAAATGAAAATTGGAACATTTACTTAATTATTGTTAGTAATATAACTTGACAAACTAAGTAACTGAAAATGTCAAACAGAAGAAAATATAATATCTACTTATTTACTTAATAAAACATGACGGTTTACTCATTATTTTGCTCACTGTCTATGAAAAGTTTACTTAATTAATTGAAATTAATCTAACTTGTAAATTAAATATAATTAAGTACCATTTGCTTAATAGTCAGTGTTTTCTGTAGGATTTTCTGAAGTCTTGAAGTGCCTCTCTGCGACAGGCTTTATGTTACATTGTGAATATTCTTTTCAACTATCTTACTTAACAATAGTTAATCTACCTTTCTCTCTTCTCTCCTCTCCATCTTCTCCCTCTCCACTTTCTGTATCCTTTGTTTCAAATTAAAAGCCTTCTGAAGAGTTTTGCAGCTTGAAGTTCTGAAGCAGTGTGGCAAAAATGTTGAAATTGTAGCTGATACATGTAGCAGAAACTCTGATATTTTTATGAATGTTAAATATCATGGTAGGTGCATTTTATTTAATACTGGCAAGTAAGTTGTACTTTATATTAAAGAAGTAAAATTTAAAGTACTAGTGCAAATTGTTACCAGGATTTTTTTCCCCCAAGTATACCCTATGTTATTTTTTTTATTATATTTATAAGCACATTTCAAGTTAGCTATGAAGACATACAGTAGATGTACAGTAGATGTAAAACAGTGTAAGCCATCTGCATACAAAATGTCAGTAAGGTATCTGAAAAATGTAATGAGATGATTGAAATGCAATGGTCTGTTTGTTTTTTGGACACACACCAGTTTCTAGCCTGCTTATCCAGAGCTCTAACACCACTTCTGTGGTCGTGCTCCTTGGCCTGATGGAGTTCTCTTAGACTGACTGTGAAGCTTGGCTTGTTGTTGTATGTGCAGAAAAGTCTTAGTTGTCACAAGTCTTCAAAGAAGCTGATGTAAGATGTCACAGTGTTGATCAGGTTGCCAGTTGTATTTTAAAAGACAAAGCAGTCTTGTAGTTCCTACTGCGAAGTGATGTTGTGTTATTATACCTGGTGTAACAATTAATATCCTGACTTTTGTTTTGGTAGCTAGTGGCAAATAAAACTCAAAGAATTGTTACATAAAATCACCCTGTACCTTTGTCCTCAGGTGTATTTAAAGACCTTGCTCTGCACTCT
Organism: Ancistrus triradiatus; assembly: GCA_025084515.1. Taxonomy (NCBI): domain Eukaryota; kingdom Metazoa; phylum Chordata; class Actinopteri; order Siluriformes; family Loricariidae; genus Ancistrus; species Ancistrus triradiatus. Next base: position 78,058 of record JAJAGP010003035.1, read on the forward strand.
TAGTTGAGTCACAAAGTTGAGAATGTTTCCTGCTGCAGGAACAGGAAGTAAAGTTCTTTATAAGGGATGTCTGTTTATTTGTCTAGTTATTTGGAGTTTTGTTTGAGGCAGTTTTTGAGAGCTACGTTTATTTTTGTTCATTAATGTAGTGCCATGACGTTCTGGTATGTTTGCTGCTGCTCTTACGTTCTTGATTCACCTTGGTTTTGTTTTGGGGTTGTGTTTTAATTCTGTCAATATTTTTACCAGTAGCTCTCCCTGATGTTCATACGTCAACAACCTTATAGTCTGACTTTCCAGTTAATAATATATGGCGAGACTGTACCCTCTAAATCTTGCTGGTAGTTTATTGTTGACTCTGTTTGTATGCTTCATGGTTCATGTAAATCTTACCACCAACATATTTTCCTTCTCAGTACAGCAAAGACATCAGATCACCACCAACCTCAAACAACCATGGAAGAGAAGGCAGTTTACAAATGCTCCGACTGTGGAAAGAGTTTCCTCAAACGATTCCTCCTCCAGAAACACCAGCGCAGCCACACTGGAGAGAAACCATATGTGTGCTCACAGTGTGGGAAGGGTTTTTCTCAAAAAGGTAACCTGCACCAGCACGAGCGCATCCACACAGGAGAGAAATCGCACCACTGCTCACAGTGTGAGAAAAGCTTTTCACAAAAGTGCAACCTGCAGCAGCATCAACGCATTCACACAGGAGTGAAACCCTATGCATGTTCTCACTGTGGGGAGAGATTTAGCGTACTACGGTCTCTCACACGTCACCAGCGCATCCATACGGGAGAGAAACCGTACAAATGTTCACAGTGTGGGAAGAGCTTTAGTGAACGGGGTAATCTTAAAACTCACCAGTACATCCATACAGGAGTGAAGCTGTACGTGTGTTCACAGTGTGGGAAGAGCTTTAATCGCAAAAGTCATCATAACAGTCACCAGCGCATCCATACGGGAGAGAAGCCGTACGTGTGTTCACAGTGTGGGAAGAGCTTTACTCACAAAAGTAATCTTAAAACTCACCAGCGCATTCATACAGGAGAGAAGCCATATGTGTGTTCACAGTGTGGGAAGAGTTTTCATGAAAGTGGGTCTCTGAAGAGCCACCAGCGCGTCCATACAGGAGTGAAGCCGTACTGCTGTTCACAATGTGGGAAGAGCTTTGGTGAAAGATGCACTCTCAGATGTCATCAGCGCATCCATACAGGAGAGAAACCATACAAATGTCTGCAGTGTGGGAAGAGCTTTACTAAGACAAGTGGCCTTAAAGTTCACCAGCGCACTCACACGTGAGAGAAGCCGTATCAGTGCTCAAAGTGTGAGAAATGCTTCAGTTATTCAAGTTGCCTGTTGCCTGAGTGGCACCCGGTGTGGACATTTGTCTTCTGCATTCCTCAGGCTTCTTCTTTTTTAGACCATTCTTTGTACCCTAGAGATGGCTATATGATGACTATGTGAAATCCCAGTAAATCGGCTTTTTCTAAAGACATTCACTGTTACAGTTTAATTCAAATCCTTATTCATATATTTTTTAACGTAGAATTTCTATACAGTTTGTCGTGAAGATGCCTACATTCCTAAATGTATGGAGTTGCTGACATGTGATTGGATTAGATATTTGCGTTAACAGGTGTGTCTAATAAAGTGACCGGTCAGTGTATATTCTATAATTATTTTGTTTAAGTAACTGAAGGATGTGAATGTGAAAACACCTTAAATAAACTGAACTTACATTAACAAACTAAAGACACTCACTTTTACAGTTTAATTTACACCCTATTTAAAACCATGAATTAACATATAAACACATTGAGCCTCATTCATGAAACCTTCGTTTAAAAAAAAGATGAGCAAACTGCCAGTAAATTACGCGTAATTTCTGAAAACTCTCCGCCAGTATTAGCCCAGGAACGTATGCATATTTAGTCTGTTTTTAAATGCCCTCACCCAGCGCGACTTAGAGTCTCCCAAGCAGTTGTGGGTTGATTAACCACAAAACAGTTATGGCTTGGCAGAGGTGGGATTTGAACCCTAGAGCTTCAGGACCACAGTCCAGTACCTTGACCACTGAGTCACAATACCACAAACGTAAAGTTTTAGAAGCTGAACTGGTAGGGGGCAGTTGAAGCAGGGACCTCTTGAGCTGCAGTCAAATGCTCTACCACTGAGCTATATTCCCTGACCATGCAATATGGAGTGTGTACCGTATTTAGACAGACACAAATACTTAGGATAGTAATGTAAAAGAAATCCCAAAATCCCGAAAAAAAAGCACAGCTTCGGGTTTACTTACTCTGAAGCACCACATTTTCCACCTGCAGCTAGAGCAGTAACTCTGCTCTGCCATAGCTGTATTTTGCACTGTATTTTAGCACGTTTTATTGTAGGTACATTCTCTAGCAGGAAGGACAAAATCATAAACTGCACAGCAAGTCAGTGACCAACAGCATAGGGCCAGTAACAGGACCAATAACAAAGCAAACTGAATTTAAAATATAGCTTACATGAACTAAGCTTACATGAGTCAATCCTTCAACAAAGCTGTGGACAAAAAGTCAACACTTGAACAGGAAAGAAGTGATACGTAACCCAGTTCTTCATTCACACCAACACACTAACTCATTGCTGCAAGTGAATTACTTCAGACCTGAAGCCCTGAACTATTCCTTAAGTCATATGCACCACTGGACTCAACTAACTTAAAGCCAGCTATTTCTAAAAACAGGTATTTCTTTCTATATAATTTAATTCCCTTCTTCTGAACTGGACATTAGTGTCCCACTCCAGCTCAGCCGGCGATACCGGTGTCTGGCTTAAACTGGCATCGGTGTGTGGTTGGGGGCTGGGGTGAAGGAGTGGACAGAGCTGGACAAGCCCCTTCCTCAAACTCCTCCTCTCCGTATCAGTCCTCTCCTCTTCGTCCTCAGGTATGGGATTGAGTCCGTTATAAGGGGCAGACCAGACCTGACATTCCTGAACGCCGATGCCGACGATACTGGGGGCGTCGATCAGGTATAGATCTAGTAACAGTGACACCCAAGTATTTGAAAGTCCTATCTAAATGGGAATTCGGAATATGATAGGACCTGTGCTGTTTTATTCATGGGAAACAGCTCACTCTTTGATAGATTAAGCTTATACCCAGATATCCTACCAAAGTTCTTTAAAACGGACAAGATGACTGGGATTGACTCAACTGGTTTCCTCATACACAAAAGCAAATCGTCAGCATACAGAGACCTTGTGTTCCCTCCCTCCCTCCCCTAAGCAGCCCCAAATAGTCATTATGTTGGCGTAGGGCAATTGCCAAGGGTTCAATGGAGAGTGCGAAGTAGAGGAGAGAGGGGACATCCCTGTCTTGTGCCTAGTCTAAGGGGGAAATATTTTGATTTAAAGGTATTAGTCTGAACAGAGGCACTGGGCGAGGCATAGAGAAGACCCACCCATGAAATAATTTTTTCCCCAAACCCAAATCTCTCCAAGGCAGAATAAAGGTAATCCCACTCGACCCTATCAAATGCCTTTTCAGCATCCAATGAGACAAGTACCTCTGGGCCTTGGGAGTCCGGGCTAGGAGAATAAACAACATTAAAAAGTCTACGCATATTCGAAAATAAAAGCCTATTCTTAATAAATGCAGTTTGATCCTGTGAGATAATTGTAGGAAGGACTAGCACAAAACGAGTGGCCAGTGTTTTTGCTAAGATTTTCATGTCCACATTCAGCAGACTGAGAGGTCTATAAGATCCAGGATCAAGTGGGTCCTTATCCTGCTTGGACAGGAGAGAAATGCAGGCCCGATAGAAAGTCGGGGGAAGAGTATTTGCATCAATCGATTCGTTAAGAACTTCTAACAGTATGGGAGAGAGTAGTCCTATAAAGGCCTTGTAAAACTCAGAGCTAAACCCATCCGGTCCTGGTGCCTTGGAACTTTGCATGCTCTTTATTCAATGGTTCAATTCTTCTAGAGACAGGGGCTTTTCCAGTTGTGTGTTGTCGTCTTCTGATATCCGTGGGATGTTTAAATCAGCAAAAAAAATCTATCAAAGTTATATCGCCCTCTGACTCTGAGGAATATAAATGAGTGTAGAACTGTTCAAATTCCATATTTATCTGAAATGCTTTCTGAATATTGGTGAAAAGCATCCAAATGTCCTTAGGAACATGCTATAGTGGAGTAGTGGAAATGCAGCAGGAGTGTATCAAGTATTCTTTGCTAAATTGTTCCTGCACTGATAGTGCAACCTAGTCTGGAATATACTTGTAGTCTATGTTTCTTGTAACCCATGCCAACGATTTGGACTTTTCCTCCTCAGATCATTCATATACTTTTCTTTCGAGCATTGGTGGTTCGGTGGTAGAATTCTTGCCTGCCATGTGGGAGGCCCCGGTTTGATTCCTGGCCGATGCATTGTTTAATTTTCTTTCATTCTATAGAGATTCTCGTGTGGAAACAGGATCTGTTTGGTTTCAAATACCAGTTCATGACAAGTAGAGAATCATAAATGATAATCCTCTCTGCAAAGTTAAATATAGCAGAGTCTGGCTCCGTAAACACGTTACACAGAAAAGTGCCAAATCGAGAGCATAAAGAATAGGAAACACTGCTTTCTGTTGTGGACATGCACAGAAAGTTCCTGAAATACTTTCTGAATATTGCTGATAAGCATCCAAATGTCCTTAGGAACATGCTATAGTGGAGTAGTGGAAATACAGCAGGAGTGTATCAAGTATTCTTTGCTAAATTGTTCCTGCACTGAAAGTGCAACCTAGTCTGGAATAAAACAAAACCCTCGCACTTCAAATGTAGAGACTGATCCCAATAATCACAAATTCTCAAAAAAACTTCCACTGCATTTAAACTTTGCAAAATGTCCTAAGATGGTGTCAAGAGAATAGACAATATGCAACAGGATGGTAAAATAAATGACGTTGTGTGCAGAATGCCAATTGTTTCCGAGTTCCAAGATGACATTTCTTTAGTTGAAATGAACATTAGTGATTGACTATGTGGCAAAAATCCTGCAGTGGAAACATAAGGGTTCCTATAGAAAATATCCCAAGCTTTTGTTCGTGACTCTTGACTCGTGACTGAGGACAAGGAATCGCACTTACAGGAACTTTCTTCCTGGATAACAAATATGTAATAAATGTTTAGACATTTTGACATACTTTCGACATTTCCAGTCAATGTCCTAAACAAATAACATAAAATCCAAAAAAAAAAATTCAGTTTACTAATCCATTCTGTAGTTCTTGTAATCAGATGACTTAGTTTGTCTTTCTTCGAACTATAAACAGGCAAATAATATCGTTCATAGCTACAAACTACACCTAGGACTCATGCAAAAATGTCCCTAAAGCTTAATTAAATGAATTATGCTTACAACTCCATGTAGCCTGCATCATTTGCCACTAGCCAGTGGAAAGGGGCATGCTCGTATCAGCCAAGTGGCAACACCAGCTTCCCCAGGAACTGCTGGCGTGACAGCGTGGATCCCTTCAGCACGGACGAGCTTTTCTGTGTGGGAAAGGGCAGTGGACGGAGCTAGCAGCTGTTTCTTCTTTTCTATGTAAAGACGAGTGCTGTAGCTTTCAACAGACCTTCAGCTTGTTTTCTCAAAAAAACTCAAGACAGTAAAAAATATTCAGTGAAGAAGCAGACAGCATTTATTGTATTAGCTCGAGCAGCACAAAGAAAAGAAAATATACTACATAAAATTAAAACAAAATAATATATGGCTAAGATGAAATAAAGTCATAAATAGAGAATATAAAACTATAGCATATACAGTGGTGGTAAAAGTATGTGAACCTTTGCTTTCAGTATCTGGTGTGACCCCCCCTGTGCAGCAATAACTGCAGCTAAACGTTCCCTGTAGCTGTTGATCAGTCCTGCACACCGGCTTGGAGGAATTTTAGCCAAGTCAAGTCAAGTCATATTTATTTATATAGCGCTTTTTACAATGGAGCATTGTCTCAAAGCAAGTTTAGATTATCTCCTAATAACTACGTCCAGTCCCAAATTGAGCAAGCCTAGGGCGACAGGGGCAAGGAAAAACTCCCTGAGTGTTAAAGGAAGAAACCTTGGGAGGACCAAGACTCAAAAAGGGACCCAACCTCCTTGGGCGGCGTAGATGATAAATCTAAGAACGAAACTAAAGTCATGGAGTAAAAATTGGAATACAATGTGAAGTATGCGGTTAGTAAGTAAATGGCCCGAGTATGATGGGGCTGGAGCTGATGACGGAAGTAGCTTGAGTGAAGCTGCAGCAGATGAACATCATGTGTGGGGCTGGAACACAGCTCGGAGAGAAAACAGAAAATGTAATTAGTTATTGATTAAGAGCACAGTGTTTATTAACAATCACTGATGCCATGTGTAGCATGAGACCCCGGCAGCATTAGCTATAGCAGCATAGCTAGAAAGAGGAGAACTGGTAGGTAACACAGCCAAGAGGGATCACATGAGACATCGGCAACCCCACGGGAGGCAGAAGACAGCAACCCAACGTCTCTGATCACCATAAGACTCTTTGACTATGAACCCCCAGCTCTGCCCTTATTCTAAGGCAAGGATGCACGAGTCAAGATCACGAGGACCAAAGCCCAGTTCAGCCAGACCGCCCACCCGACACTCCCGGCTAACGGACAAGGCAGGCAGGCCAGACATGACTCCAGACTCCGGCCCCAGTGACCCAAGCCATGCATCCTGGTCTAAATCTAGTCAAAAGCCTGTGTAAATAAGTATGTCTTTAGCCTAGACTTAAAACTTTGGAGAGTGTCTGAGTCTCGAACGAAAGTGGGAAGTTTATTCCATAGTTGAGGGGCCATGTATGAGAAAGCCTTTCCCCCGGCTGTGACTTTTTTAATTCTAGGAACTAAAAGAAGTCCTGCACCCTGCGAACGAAGTAGACGAATTTTAGAATTTTAAAAGTAGTAGAATTTTAGCCCATTCCTCCGTACAGAACAGCTTCAACTCTGGGATGTTGGTGGGTTTCCTCACATTGACTGCTTACCCCAGGTCTTTTCACAACATTTCGATTGGACTAAGGTCAGGACTTTGATTGGCCATTCCAAGACATGAACTTTATTCTTTCTTAACCATTCTTTGGTAGAACGACTTGTGTGCTTAGGGTCAGTGTCTTGCTGCATGACCCACCTTCTCTTGAGATTCAGTTCATGGACAGATGTCCTGACATTTTCCTTTAGAATTCTCTGATATGATTCAGAATTCATTGTTCCGTCAATGATGGCAAGTCGTCCTGGTCCAGATGCAGCAAAACAGGCCCAAACCATGATACTACCACCACCATGTTTCACAGATGGGATAAGGTTCTTATGCTGGAATGCAGTGTTTTCCGTTCTCCAAACATAACTCTTTTCTTTTAAACCATAAAGTTCTATTTTGGACTCATCAGTCGACAAAACATTCTTCCTCGTCCACGTGATCTTTAGCAAACTGCAGACGAGCAGCAATGTTCTTTTTGGAGAGCAGTGGCTTTCTCCTTGCAGCCCTGCCATGCACACCATTGTTGTTCAGTGTTCTTCTGATGGTGGACTCATGAACATTAACATTAGCCAATGGGAGAGATGCCTTCAGTTGCTTAGAAGTTACCCTGGGGTCCTTTTGAGACCTTGCCAACTATTATACTTGCTCTTGGAGTAATCTTTGTTAGCCAGCCACCCCTGGGGAGGGTGACAGTGGTCTTGAATTTCCTTCATTTGTACATAGTATGTCTGACTGTGGATTGGTGGAGTCCAAAGTTTTTAGAGATGGTTTTGTAACCTTTTCCAGCCTGATGAGCATCAACAACTCTTTCTGAGCTCCTCAGAAATCTCTTTTGTTCGTACCATGATACACTTCCACAAACGTGTTGTGAAGAGCAGACTTTGATAGATCCCTGTTCTTTAAATAAAACAGGGTGCCCACTCACACCTGATTGTCATTCCATTGACTGAAACACCTGACTCTAAATTCACCTTCAAATGAACTGCTAATCCTAGAGGCTCACATACTTTTACAACTCACTAATATGTAATATTGGATCATTTTCCTCAATAAATAAATAACCAAATATAATATTTGTGTCTCATTTGTTTAACTGGGTTCTCTTTATTTACTTTTAGGACTTGTGTGAAAATCTGATGATGTTTTAGGTCATATTGTTGCAGAAATATAGAAAATTCTAAAGGGTTCACAAACTTTCAAGCACCACTGTATAGTATCACATTATACTATAGTTTTCACATTTATTTATCAAACCAACTTTTGTCACTAAATTGCTCCATCGTTCGAAAGAAAATTTTCAATCTGTTAGCTAGAATGATCACAGTAGTCACCAAGTGTTCTCTGCAAGAACTCAAGTGCTTTCACCCAAAGCTGTATCTAAATGTCTTGTTAATTTGTTGTAATTTGCTTTAATTATTTGACTAGTAGCTTACAGATGCTATTTCTTTAAAAGTGACTTAAAATTCAGGCTACAAGCCCGATACTCGACTCAAACCTGCTTGCACATCTTTTATCAATGGAAAACTTTACACTAATACTGAACGATGAAGACCTAGACCAACCAGAAGACATACAAGTATGCAACGGTTAACATCCCCTTTACTTCTGTGAAACAAGACGTTGATCGAATATTACCACAATCACGCAGCATTAATTAATATACAATATGGAAACATTTGGTACAGTACAGTACAGGATCATTTATAAAACCTGAAACACCGAAATTAAAAATGAAAGCAAGAGTAGAACATACTGCCTTTCAAGACTGCAAACCTATTTTCTGCCAGCAGGTATAGCAAGGGTTTGCTGCTACTAGTTTTCTGTCATTCAGGCATGAATTAGATGTGTATAAGACTGATTTTTCTTTCCTATTATAATTCTCAAGAAAGCGAACTGACGTGGATCGGCTGGACGACCTGTATATAAACATAAGGGTTAAACTTGATGTATAACTTGATGTCATGATATACATGTTTCCCTGTGCCCAGTGGTTTTTGAAGACAATCATGCATGTCTCCGGATCCACACCCTTAAGGTTTGGGCCCTGCTCTCTCTTGGCACTGGACACCACAGACGTCATCATCTTGCCGCCAAACAGCAGGGTTAATCCATAACACGAGTCAGGATGACATCTGGCTCTTTTTCATGATGGCCAAACGGAAGAAGCAACTCCAGATATGGAGGAAACGCCCATGTCATGACGCCCATGACAGACTGTCAAATAAGGAGAACTGTGTATTAGTGAAAGTGTTTTAACTGAACGTATCTGCACAAACTGGTACATTAGAGCAAAGCAAACTAACACTGTGTTAAAATACTTTCTAGTTATTATTACCATTTAAATGGTTCATCCAGACTTTCTCACCCCTCAAACACCCGATATCCAGCAATGCACCACTGGAGAGCACTTTCTACTGATACTTGCATAGCCCTCATGACTTGAGTTTGTTTTGTTTATATCTCATTATGAGGTCCAGATATCTACATAAGGATAGACAGATGTTACTTCTTTACTTTTACCTGACTGGGATACAACAATTCACACAATAAACCCAGCTTCATGGCTATAAAGGGAATGAACTTTGCAAGTGGATTTTGGACAGGTGTGTAGAAACGTTTCAGAAGAATGTTTAGTTCAGTTAGAGCAGCAT
>JAJAGP010003036.1:0-50000 GCA_025084515.1 Ancistrus triradiatus
TGTCTTTTATACAGATAACGAGGTCAAACAGGAGCCATTAATACAGGTAACGAGTGGAGGACAGAAGAGCTTCTTAAAGAAGAAGTTACAGGTCTGTGAGAGCCAGAAATCTTGCTTGTTTGTGGGTGACCAAATACTTATTTTCCACCATGATTTATAATTAAATTCTTTAAAAATCCTACAATGTGATTTCCTGGATTTTTTTTCTCATTTTGTCTCTCATAGTTGAAGTGTACCCATGATGAAAATGACAGACCTCTCTCATCTTTCTAAGTAGGAGAACTTACACAATCAGTGGCTGACTAAATACTTTTTTGCCCCACTGTAAACGGCAGCAAACATAAGAGCAATCAATTTGCTACCTTGTATAAACTGCAGTTGTGGCGTAGCTGACTGACTCTCCTGGTGCTCTGCTCGCTGACCATTCTGCTGTGCAGGCGAGCCTGCTTCAGTCTGATCAGAGCTGGAAGTTACACACAGAGGAGACAAAACAATTGAGTGATAAACAATTTTTGTTCTTTTATAATAACATCTGCATTTCTGCTAATATAGGAAAACATGTCGTGGCATCAACGTAGCCCTAACACCCTAGAAGCATGACCTAGAACTGGATGGACAGAGACCTCACTAGGCCAACGCCCTCAAAGCCGACACCCAATGGCAAAAGACCTCACTAGGGCAAAACCCTGAAAGCCAAGACCCGAAAGCAAAAATACTTAACCAGGCAAACACTCTAAAAGCCAGAACTCAACAGCATGAGATCTCACTCTGGAACCTGGGACGTGACTGCAAAAGACCTCACTAGTCCAACACCTTCAAAGCTGAGACCCAATAGCAAAATACCTCACCAGGCCAACACCCTGGAAGCTGTTAACTAATGGCGAGACCCCTCACAAGGCCAACACCCTAAAAGCTGAGACCCAGTGGTGAAAGACATCACCAGACAAACACCCAAGAAGCCAGGACTGGATGGACAGGGATCTCACTAGGCCAGCACCTTCAAAACCGAGACTCAAATGGCGGAAGACCTCACCAGGCAAACACTCTGAAAGCTACTACCCAACAGGGAGAGATGTCACCAAGTGAACACCCTGGAAGCTGGGACCTGATGGTGAAAGATCTCACCAGGTCAACACCCCAGAGCCAGGATTGGATGGACAGAGACCTCACCAGGACAAAACCCCGAAATCTGGGACCTGAATGCGAGTGACCTCACGAGTCCAGCCCACTCAAAGCTGACAGTCAATGATCAAAGATCTCACCAGGCCAACACTCTGGAGACCCAAGACCCAACAACAAAAGGCCTCACCACATCCAAATACCCCGAACGCACAGATCCAACAGCAAGAGACCTCACCAGGCCTGCACCCTGACAGCTGCTACCTGATGGCTAAAGATCTCACAAAAGACCACACCCTGGAACCCTGGAACCCAAGACACATCAACAAGAGCCCTCACCAGGCTAACACCTTCAAAGCTGAGATCCAATGTCAAAAGAATACACCGGGCCAACACCCTGAAAGCTGGGAAACCTTACCAGGCCTTCTCGCCACCTCAAACCTCTGGCCTTCTGAATTTCACAAATGTGTCAAAGGGCTGAGTACATGGCACGGCAAAAAAAAAAAAAACGGTGCCCCTTGTGTGCATCAACAACCACTCTTCCTATTGGCCATGTTTGACATGCACTACCATGAGTATTTTCTATAAAAATATTACATCATTTTCCATTTTTTGTCCAATTGTCTGACCTCTTATACAGGTTAGATGCTACACAATAACAATGTCTTTACTCAAGTGTCATCTTTTACCTCTGTTCACTTCTCGGGCCCTTCTGGGCTTGTTTCTCCAACATTTCCTGTTTCCTCTCCCAGTCAGCCAACGACAGGACAATGGTGTCATTAGAGGTGACAGATTCGGTCCCACCAGAGGCGGAGTGCGGGGTCAGTGGGGCTACTGTTTCCTCCAGAATCCGTTGTTCCTACCAGTAATCAATACAAATGTTAGAACTGAGATTATTTATTCTCAAAGCGTTCAGAATTTCTCCTTGACTCTAGATTTAAATCTGTTAGCCAAGATTTTGCATAAGATTTAGGACAGGGCTCTGACTTGGCCTCTTTAGGACATTCACACCTTTATCGCAGAGCCCTTTTAAAAGCACATTTCCAACCATGGTGCGTTTTCTGTGGTACTTATCCCCCTCTCAGCCACAAGAGGGACCCAAACAACAAGTTAGAGGCATGGCTGAGAACTGCTGTACCTCTTCATTGTGTTTCCTTTCCTCTTCTTCGACCTCCCTCTGAGCTTTCTCCCACTCCTGCTTCAGCCGCTCCTGTTCCTGTTGATACTTCTCCTACAGAGAGAAAACAAAATAAGAAATCGTTCTCCAGGCCTGCTCTTTAAAGGTCATGAGAAATGGCTCCTAGTTGGTGTTGTGGTTTATCCCACAGATATTAGCCTGGGTTGAGGTCAGGTCCTTACTGTTGCCACAAAAATAGCATCAGGATTATCCTTAACTGCAACTAGGGGTCACAGCCTAAACCATCAGAATACTACAGCCAAACCCACCATTCCACCCACCAGCTGCCAGATGGTCGAGTCTGATTCATCACTCCAGAGAACTGATCAGTTTCTTCCCGACACATGGTCTCGGGATATGGAAACCAGATCCACGAAGCTCCTTATTAGACAATGTTTCCACGCCTTGTGCTGTAGCGCCCCCTTATGTGACGTATTGCTACGTGTCAGAGCTATAACTCTTCCTGGATGATTCTACATTTGGTCGCAGCAACGTACAAATCACAAATATTGGTAGTTACAGAGGTTGCAGGTTTGTTGGGCTTGTTTCTAAAGTGCATCTTCTTATTCGGGATCTTCTCTCACTAGACAGTGCATGATTGGCTCAGAGTCTACATCAGGGTTGCCAGATGCTCGACCATAAACTCAGCAGGGTTTATCCCCTTACATTCATTGAGATGGCCAGTCAAATGCATCTTCTAAATTTCTAAATCTTCTCACAGCCAAATTCTAAGTCAAACTGTAGATGCAAACTATCGTCTAACTATCGTTATTAACAAAATCTCAGAAAATATTACGATATTTGTTTTTTACCTCAATACCGCAGACAACTGTGGGTTAAGTGTCAAGGGCCCAACACTGGGGCTTGAACCCTGGGCCTTCTGGTACCAGTCCAGCACCTTAAAGAGCACACCACCACAGATTCCACGTCACATTAACAGGTGTTATGATCCATGCTGTGGATGCTTTACGCTCGTTTTGGATGCTGACTCATTGATAACACTGGGGCCTCCGACATGTGCTTAGTAGCTACACTTTTGGCTCTTTAATGTTTAGGATTGTATTAAGGCGTGTGCCATATTTAGGTCTTGGTGCGTTGTTGGAGTGCTACTAGTGGCGTGTCCGTGGCTGGTTTGCCTTTTTGGCGAGTAGATTTATTAGCTAGTTGTTTTGGGCTGTCTGGATGCTTCACTTGTCTTGTCATGTGGTTTTTGGGTATTGTTTGCTTTTCTCTTTCTATTATTATCCCCCTTTTCCTTTCTTTCTTTCTTCCTTCCTTAATGCTGCCACCCCAAACCTAGACTCAGACCTAACAAAGCCAAATTTTGAAAATGTTTTGGACGGTGGCAGCTTAAGGAAGCCAGAGAGTAATACACTTTATGCTGGGGTTTATCTACAGAGCGTGCATTAGGTGTGGCTACAACAGTTGAGAATGGGGACAGAGGTCGCCTCAAAGCTCCAGAGACCCCCTGTTTTGGTTCAAAATCAAGTCGAAGACAGAAAGGGAAGAGTGACAGAACAGAAAAAGTAATGAGATGAAACAAGCAAACTTGAACTACGACCTGGCTATACAACAAACAAGCATGCGCAGGGGCCACAAAGGTGGGCGGGGGTGGGCCGCAAGCTAAAGTGCTCAGTGTTAAATCCATAACTCGATTTCATAACTTAGCATGGCAATCTATGGAGGTGTAACAGAGGCACCCCTGTTCTGCATCGGCGACGCCTCGGTGTTTCCTCCCAATGGGCGCCTCCCATTTGAAACGCAACTCAAACGTGGCCTCGATACGAACTGGAGACGAGGTTCGAGTTGCGTTCCAGTGGCGAGGCCCACTCGCGGCAGGTCTGTTAGACCAGGGGTGCCCCCGTTCTAAACAAGCCTTACAAACTACGAGGCAGGGCTGCAGATCCATGCGACTGAGCCGTGACCGTTGGCTGTACCTGTAGCAGGCGCTCTTGTTCCTGCTGCCACCTCTCCTGACGTTTACGCTCTTCGCTAGGGTCCCAAGTCCAGTGGTTGACCCTCTTTGCGAGGTTCAACATCGGGGTTTCGATCTGACGTGTGCCAGTACAGACAGCGACACAGGAAAGAGGAGGTAAGGCGAGGGGACAGGACAGCAACCACAGGAAACGAAGAAAGAATGAAGAAACGAAAAAGGGAGAGAAAGAGGGTGGGAGAGGGCGTCGAAAGTACTTACGCATTCGCTGGTCAGGTCGAATCCGTCTGCGGAAAAGAAGACAGAATCATACAGTGCGCTTATTTGACCACGAGGGCCGCTACAATGGAAACAAGGCTTCTTGATAACGAGGACATGACAACAAAAGCAGGAACGCTGAATGCTTAGAGCCCACTGGAGTAGCGTTATAGACAAAAGTAACATTCAAACTGTATCGAAACAACAAAAAAGGCATCTGCTGAACAAGTATCTGCATTCAGTTGGCCAAACTGGTCCTTGTTTTTTGAACACTGATTTACTTGACATTAATTCCGTGCCTAAGTGGGAACTACGTTTAAAGTGTTTTGAAGGTGGCACTGCATTGCCTGTAGTGGAAATGAGAGTTTCTTCAGGTGGACTCATTCCCTCTTGGTTGTGTGCAGCCAGAGAGGTCTGGTTAGTCATGTTCATGTTCCGCGTTTATATTCTTTATAACTGAAGAACCGCGGCATGGTCATTCTGCTGACTAACAACAGGCCGACATGGGCAGGCGGGACAACGCTGGGCCACCACGTTCCCTCTATTCGTACTACCGAAGCTGAATGGGGACAAAATGGAGCATGATATTCCGACCGATGAACATGAGCGGGCGAACGACCGCAGAGCAGACAATGACGAAGGACATGAAGTACGACAGGGGTAAGGTGGACTCATCTTCCACTTTGACCCGAAAGCTCAAGGTGGGTACCTGAAGGAGCGAAGAATTCCCAACGTAACCTAGAGCTACCGGCGGTTCGTGCAAGGTCTGATACGCGTGTACGTAGAAGTAAAGAGACAGAGCCAGAAAGGGGGGGGGGGGAGAATACAAAGCGGGGTATCAGTGGAGGTTAAACGAAACTCCAAAGTAAACCACAGATACAAACTTTTAACAAAAAGGGCGCTGAACATATATACACATCACACGGGTTACAGATCCAGCCGTGCTACTATTAACAAAAGTCTGAGGGAGGAGGAGACTCATTACCTGTCGTCGAGAGTGAATGGGAGGCAACGTCAGCCTTGCTGGAGTCGTCACAAGGCTTCTTGGAATCATCTGAGCTGTTTATCTAGAAGGAAAGCGTTCCATCACTGACCAGTAGCGCGCAATCCGAATCAAGGAATCACAGAAGTAAGACTACTCATCGTACCTGGTCGCTGCCGTCTTTGGTGCCTGGCGACTGCGTCCCTGTGAGCTCAGTCACGATGGTCATGACCACACAGCCGCGCTTCGCCGCCGAGTCAGGGGCCGACTGCTTGCCTGTTAAATGCACACCATTTCCATACATGACACGGCATCAGCCAAGACTGCCCGAGAACGTCACAGACAGATTGCCTTGAGATGTCTTAACATGATTATCGTTTGCCTGAAATGGCTGAAGAGGCGAGAGGTAAACTGCCATGGTCTCACCAAGAGCAGGTATTTTCCTCCCTTCATACATCATTTCTGTATTCATCTGCAAATGCTTTTCTTTTGTTGGGCTTCTTTCTCTCTTTATCCTCTCCTTTCTCCATTTTGAACTCTTTGTTCCAGCTCAAGGGCTTCTGGGAAGTTGAGTTCCCAACAAGAGCCACTCTTCAAGTAGCATGCTTTTGTCTCCCTCTGCTGGTCGAGGCGGATGATGCGGCTGCTGTTTTAACCCTTATCATTTACATTTGGCAGACTTATCACTGTCTATATACTTTTATTTATAATATTTCTTTACATATGTTATCTCTTCATTTTTAGATTTAGCTTCTGCTTATTTAAACTATGAGTACTTATTAATTAGGTAGCTTAGTTTAAATCTTACTGCCCAAGAAGGTCGGGTTACTTTTTCTGTCTTTGTCCTCTCAGGGTTTCTTGTATATAAGGTTTAGAGAGTTTTTCCTTGCCACTGTCGCTCTAGACTCGCTCAGTTAGAGCTGTGGGCCTAGATCTTTGTAGAGCCGCTTTTAGACGATGCTCCCTTGGACTTGACATGGACTTATCCAGAGCCTTACTCCAGGACCCAACAGTGGCTTGGCAGACATGGGATCTGAACCCTGGACCAGAGGTCCACAGTCCAGTACCTTAACCGCTTCATGACCTCCCTTAACTTTCTTATTTGTACATATGTATGGTAATAAAACAACTTGAATCTTTTAATCCCGAGCTGGTAATAACACAAGCTATACTTTTGTTCACATCTTTCCCCCCCACCCCAAACAAAACCAAAACAAACCACAAACCTATATCCGTGTCAGAGCTCTCGTTCAGGCTGCTCTTAACTATAGGGCTGATTTGAGCATCATTCCCTTCCTTCAGATGGTCTGGATTCTGAATCGATACGATTTGGGCTGTGGTGAGAGTTCCTGTGGAGATTTCGGACTCTCGCCGAGAACTTTCGTTTGCCGGTTTTGGAGGTGTTGGCGAGAAAGTAACGGGTCTGACCGGGCTCTCTCGTGCGTCATCTACACCAGAGTCTCCGTTCAACCGCACCAGTCCATCGTTCTGTAGCAAACAATGGAGGACAAAATTAAATGAGCCATAGAGTTCGCCAATAGAGTAAGTGCTTTTGCTTTCACTTTCACTCCATTACTCAATAAATCACATCCACCCATACCCAGCTCTGGGCTGGACTGGCGTCCTGCCCTGGACATACCTACGTCTGTGACAATGCCTCGCGACTCTGACCAACAGAAGAGGGGATAAAACGTGAAAAAAAAAAAAACCCTAAAATTTACCACTTACTTTGACTTGCTTGTAAGGAGCATGACTGAACTTCGGCTGGCTGTAAGGTTTTGGCGTCAGCAGTGGCACGGGTCTGGAGGGCGCGGGGGGTATCGGCGAGTGGGAGATTTCCGGGATTTTGAAGTCTTGCGATGGTGGACGTTGGACTTCTGGTGTTCTGGAGGGTTCAGATGGTGAGGACAGGACCTCTGGAGTTTTGGAAGATTGGCTGGGCGAGGGCACGACTTCAGGGGTGTTGGATGGTGAAACGGGTGAGGACGGGACTTCTGAAGTTTTGGCGAGCTGCGTGGGCGAGGGCACAATTTTGGAGGTTTGAGTTGGACCGAGTGGCATTTCCATCATTTCTGGATCTCTGATCGGTGATGAAGCGGGAGCGCTGTGCGTCATATTTTGATGCGGTTCTTCTGCCTCCTCGTCGGACGGGCATGCGGCCGGGAGCCACGTGGCCGACGGGAGCTTCGGCAGCTTGAGTTTCTCCAGTATGGCGTCGCTGATGGTAAAGCGAAGGGCGTAGCGCTGCAGTATGGCGGCCTTCTCCTCGGGAGTCGAGGCGTTGCAGTACAACTCGTGCAGCTCCTGCTCTCTGCGTTCCCTACAGAAAAAAGGGCATCAGAGAACGCAACGACCGAAAACGTAGCCATTGAAAGACCTTGCTTACTTCTCCTCCACGATCTCCTTGTAGGTTTTGATGCTCTTCTTGCGATGCGACCTGCCCTCCGACGTCATCAGTTTCTCCATCATCTTCCTCTCCTCTTCCTTCTTGATCAGGTCCTGAGAGGCGCTACGCCTCCGATTCTTCCAGCGAGCTAGGTCCTGCACAGGACAATTCAAAAAATTCAACTGAAATCGCAATACATTTCAGGTGTTCTTTTCTTTCATTCAGTCCCCCAGCTTGCAATTCGAACCACTAACCTGCCACGCCGAATGTAGACGACAGGGGCGTAGAGATCGGAGATGTGCGTTTATTGCGGTACCTGATGCAACTGCATTTTTGAACACCAGAGGGCGTCATTTAAAACTCCTAGTTTCTTTTAACTGCTGCGGATTCTTTTTGTTTAAATTTGTATACAAGAAAAGTACACATTCTGAACCCTTCATACGCCCCTCGTAAACACAATAAAAGCAGACTAAAGATTCCTTTTATTTAAATATTGATGCAAGAAATGTTTTTAACATTAGTATTACATTTCACCCTGTTATTTAAGATATGCTGAAGGTACAACAGGACATTTTACTTACAATTTTAAACCTCTGTTTCAAGTCATTTCAGTGTTTTTTTTTAATTGCAGGGCACTAGCTTAAAAGGACTTTTGATTTAAAAACTTATTCAGGAATATGTGCATCGTCTTGCATTGTTTACCCTTCGGAAATTGTAAGAAAATCGAATCGTGAACTCAGTATCTCGAATCAAATTGTTAATATAGTGCATCACAACACCCCTAGTAGACAGTGTTTTAAAAGGCTTCGTACACTCATTTTATTTACTAGTTATTAGTGTCCCAATACTTTTGTCCATACGGTGCATTTCACGCCTAGCGATTAAAATGTCTGACTCACATCCTGCCACTGGTCGTCTTCCTCTTTGATTTTGTTGTACTGATTGTGAAGCCTCTCGTGTCGTGCCTGGCTGTGCGGCGACAGAGAGTCCGGCTCCTCCTCCTCATCGCGCATGTCGATTAAACTGATGCTCCTACAGTAGAAAACAACACAAACAAATCCGTACAGTTAACTGCACGTACAGCGCGTGGATGAACACGACCACGAGAAGGAAGATTCAAGAGGACAGAATCGGATTCAAACTGCATACAAGTCAAAGTCTGTGCATTCGATTGAACATGCAGAACCCCCATTTGAGCAGCGGAAAGTGTCGGAGAGAGCAAAGTGAAGAGAATGGATAACAAAAAACACACTTACTCCATTTCATCAGAAACACTAGATGCCTTGTGACCCAATCTAGAATGTTACAAATGAAGGACAGAAAAAATGATGAGCTACATACACTAAGAAATGAAAAAACAAGCGGCTGTAACGTCGGCGACACATTCTCACCCAGCCCTAACACCCGAGGGACACCGAGACACAGATTGGTGGACATTGGAACCAAATAACCGTGTGACAAACTGTACTACCGGTGATTTAGAAAGGCAAGGAGCATGCCGTCCATACAACTGCCAGCCTGAGGCTAGAACTGAACCAGTGGTGCCTAAGCATTGGGAACCAGTGCTCTACTGACTGTGCCACCTTGGTCCAATCCATGCCACTGAGTAACAGCCATCGCCTGGCATTGACCCGCCAATGGAGACCAGGCTCTTTCCTTCTACACTGCCAAATGTTTGATTACATGGGTATCGGTGGCTCAGTTGAAGAGTGAGAGTTCAAATCCCAGCTCTGCCACTTTTGGACCCTTCACCCAAGGTCTCTAGATAAGAACGTCTGCTAAACACTGGAAATATGTCTTCACAAGTCTTGGTGCTCCCTGAGTTAAGGGCTAGGGTCGTCATGTGTCGCCAAAGAGTGGTGCCCCTGCATTGCAGCCCTAACATAAAACACAAGCTAAATACAGTAACAGGCATCGAGTCATTTTCAGGAGCTGTACATGTAAAAATCTCACACAGCAATCAAAAGCATAACTGTTCTGGTTCAGTAAAACAGTGTAGTGGGGACGACCCTGGTCTGCGTCACATGCCACGGGCCTCCCAATCCCCCGAATGGGCCCTGTAACTCATGAATACATTCACACAACCCCCGGACTTTCAGATAGCCTGAAACTCAAACCTCACCTCATTTCAATGGAGGCAGAATACGAACTGGACTGCCTCAGCGTTCGTGAGCTGGTTCACACTGCTCAACCACCACAGTTTGAGTCATTGAGGCGTTCTCTGGGCTTGGTGCCAGGATGGACAACATTAAAATCCTTAAAAGCTTAAGTAAATAATTAAGATTTTCTAAATAAACACTAAAAAGCTTTGAAAAAGAACCTTTGCAAGTTTTTTTTTCTTAAGAATGCTTTCTTGAATCCAGCTGCCACATTCACCTGCTGCCACATGAACGGTCTCATCCATAAAGAACTGACAGTCCAGTACTGGAGAGTTACATTTTTTTTGTATCCTTCTAATGTCCACATTATTCCCAGAGTTCTTTTGAAAGCACCTTTATAACCATAGTGGATTCTTTGGGTTACTATGAACTACTAGTAGCGGAAGACTCGAGGGAGTGCTGGTAAAATCCACTGCAATCTTAATAGTCAAAGCAATGCCACGTAACATGCAAGACCAGGAGCAACAAGTGTCTTCTAAAGCAAAACTAAACCCACAGATTCTGCCACGGAGAAACACAGAAAAACAATCACAAGCAATGTCAGCGTACAAGCTGACCAATCACACGTTAGCATTCGATTAGTACCCATGACCACTGTTGTCGTACAATTAATTAAGTCCACCAGCCTTGGGTCAAACTCATGCACACTCCACTTCTTGAAGGCTCTAACCTCTCTTGATGTTTTATCTCCTGGTCGTTGGATTGAAGGTCTGATTGGGGTTGCCCAGAGATAAAGCTCTTTTTAGCTTTGACGACTCCAGACTTGGGCAAAAAGGCATTAAAAGGCTGGGCCGGACCCCCACTCGTGTTTTGGGGTGCCCCTATTCTCCTTGTGAGCATATCATCTTTGCCAGCATCGCGGAGGCAACTGTTGTGTTCTTCATCAACATCATGGTGATCGCAACTGCTAGGGGGAACCCCAACATGGGCAGACGATACCTTTTGAGCATCACGCGAGGGTTCGTTTGGTTCTGGGTTTAGCGGTTCAACTCTGTCGAAACAGTGCATAATCTTACGCTTATTGTAGACACACATTATACAGCTAAAAAATAAACAGTTACAGTTCTCAAACAGTACTGCTGTACAACAGGATGGGGGAAGGTTCAACAAACGATGGACTGGTGTGGTAGAAATTACTTTTATTTTTTATTTAATAATTCTGATATACCTATTTTATTCTTCCATGTATAACGTAGGATTGATTCTTAAAACTTGATATTTCCTTGGTTTGTACAAGCAAACTTTGAAGGACTTAAGTATTAGTAAAACCGGCAAAAAGCATTTTTTAACTACTTTGGTATGTTAAGGACGGACTTTCTGATGCTGATCATACAAACATGGTTGACATCCTCAAGGACTTAAGGAGTTAATTAGCATTTTATCAACATGAAAACTAAATCCTTCGTAGTTTAAGTAGTAAGCAAATTGATTTAAGTGATTTTCCAGCCTTTGTTTAAAGCCTTCTGAAGGTCAATGATAAGCGAAAATTCCACTATACTGGAGAACTATAGTGAAGCAAGTGTCCTCTAGCATTCCTAGTTTGTAATATTCAATAATGAATCTTCCAATAAGGATTTGTTTAATGATACATTTATCCAATGAAATGTGTTTTTGTTGTCTTGAATGTGTTTATAGTTCAGCCTAGCCCCTGAGGTATGGTATTTTGGTGAGGTAAACCGTACGGGCATAATAAATGACTATTGAACAACTTGTCAAGATGGTCTTTTAGATTGTCTTTAAATTTAACAGGTAAATTTCCACCACACTGGCAGCCAGATTGTGGCTACAGAGGTACATGTTCCCTTGTGCCCCATGAAATCTGGGATAGAGGCCAGTTAATCAAAGTGCTTCTCCTGGAGAAGGGTGGTATCAAACTAGTACATCCCTAAATACTTCATAATGTTGTTAGTTCAGGTCTACATAATGGCAAATTGGGGATGATTGGTAACACCATGCAGGCCCACCTTTGTCCGACCCTAAACCGCTTCGTCCTAATGCTCCTCTCCATCAGGAAAGGATCTTGAGCGACGCCCTTACTCTCTTTTTTTAAAACCGCCTCCTTCTTAGAGGTCGGCAGTGGGAGAAACCGGTTATACGCCGATCCGCTCATTTTCTGGTACGCCCCCGTCCGTCTGGCCATCATGTCATCCTTTTCCAAGTCAGGCTGCCGCTCTTGCTCCTCTTCCTCCTCCTCTTCCTCATACGCCTTCTCATCCTTCGCTTTCTCCGCAAGCCTCAGCTCGAGCGCCTCGCGCTCCGAAAAGGACAAAGTGTGTTTGGGGTCCAAGGCAGAACTTGGATTGGACTCGAGGGGAGAGGATGGCGTGCTTGTGCAGAAAATGCAGAGAAAATGGATAAAGAATGAGTACAGGGAAGGAGAGTACAGAGATACAGGCAGGTCGAATGCAACATGAGCGCAGACGCATAGCACAGGTGTACACTCCGGATTATTAGCATGTACAAAGCCAAACATGCTCAATAAAAAAAACGCCACCTGATTTGGGCCAGTCAAGAGAAGACAGCATTCGTTTCAACAGTTCTGGCGGCAGTCAGCAGTTTCACGTCAATGCAAATAAGGTTTGCAGCAAAAACGGAAAGGATGACTCCATTAGGCCAATCACACAGCCAATCGTGGAGAAACAGCTTCCATTAGCAGTGTAGCGCCTGAGATTTTGGCCTCTATTAGCAAACCTGACTATGAAGCGTCTAACTAAAACATAGCAACATGGCTCATGGTCAGTCATAAAGCAGGATTACACATTCTTAACATCTTTCGCATGCACCTTTTACCATTCATGGGTTGCCAGGTTAGCTTAGCTTGCCAACATCTGCCCAGTGAGGCAGATTGCTAACAAATTCCCAAACTTTTTCTGTGAACTTGCGTACAGTTCATTTTCAACCCAGTTTCAGAGTGTGATCCTTTGTGTCTGTTCTAAATACGCCCCAAAAGAAGCCGAGGAGCCGGATCACTACGGCAGTGCTGCAGCAGCAACTAACAATTACTTTGCCCAGTCACACACCTGTGCAAACACACCTGTGCGTAAATCAATCAGCAATTAGTCCAGGCCATTCAACCACCATGTACTTGTTACTGAGAGAAAAGGTCAACTAGTAACGGTGTGTGGTGCGTGCAGTAGATGGAGTTACTGAAACAGAGTCCTAGAACAGTAATGATCATCGGTTCAGCCAGGTAGCCGATCAAAACAAAAACAATTGCCGTTCAATCTGAAGTCCTTCAACGTACTTGAAGCAGGATAAAGCTACAAACCTACAACGTGCACCATTGGGGTGAACACCCTTATTTGTGACAAAGTTGTCCATGAGCCAAACCTTTATGACCACTCAGAGATAGAGCGAATGGCCTTGAATGTCGTTACAACTACACACGTCGGAGTCTGGGAATTTTGGAGCGAACAGTCAATTCTCATAGTCGACATCTGCTCGAAAATATCAAAAGTCTATCCTGTTTCCTAAAGGGTTCATAGCTACACAGCAGCAACACTCACCCAACGTCCTTATTCAGACAGACTTGCGTTCAACCGTTAAGGGTCTTTGCTTAAGTACCAACAGTTGTTGTTATGGTAACGCACATTACTATGACACGCAAGTGCTGATTATCCAAGTGTGGAGGGTACCATACATACGTTATGTTCCCATCTACTAACACAAAGGCCTCAGTTCAATAAAATCCTTGTATCGGGACGATGTGTTGTCCTCGGCCACTTTTGACCTTTTGTCCGTTCCATAACTGAATTGTAGATAGCTTCACTGTGTATATCTCGAATTGTTTCTCTTGTTCAGTTGCTGGTCTTGTTCAGCCCGTTGTTTTCCTCTGCTCTGTGACTGCCCCCGTTTGGTGTCCAGGTTTGTGTTTATCAGGCTTCAGAGTCTGGATACTTTGGAGCAAACAGTCAATTATCAGTCTACATCATTGGCCAATGTAAAGGCCTGAGCAACTTCGATATGGGGCAAATCAACGCAAACTACTGTAGGGTGCTCTTGGTCAGCAGTGGTGAGTACCTTCCAAACTGCAGGAGCAATAAAGCCTATCCCGTTTGGTTCAAACTGGGATACTGTGGCACAGTCCAATAAATAATTAATGTTGGTTACAGGAGTTGACCATAAGAAGTTCTTACAATGGGTGTTCTCAAGAAGGTCCAAGGAGTCAATTTTTCTTTTACATCACATAGACGATGCAACTAGGGATGCAAAGGTTGCCCTGTGGCAAGGAGACCTGCCCATGGAGGGAGTGTTTTGCTCCGGGCAGTGTTTTGCTGGGAAACCCTAGGTTATAAAGATTTGGCTCATTGGCATATAGAGTCCATCAGGATTTAATCCTGTATAAACTGTAATACGGGGGCACCCCTGGTTTTGCCACGTGACAAGCACACCCCCAGTCCCTACCCCGAGGAGCACTGGAGACTCGGGATGACTCGCCGGAAACTATACTGAGCACAACCTGGAATTCTTGCATTGGACGCTGCCAGGAAAATGTAACAACCACAGAACCAACAGACCTTTCCACGCTAGAGTGGCTTTGTTGGTATTGCACTGGGTACCAGTGCAGAGGCTCTTTGGTTCGATCCCTGCTTCTGGTGAAGAGAGGTCTGGCAGTTATGGAGTTACGATTTCATGCCAGCATCCGACGGCTCGTTTCAGGGTAGTGTAAGTCCAGGTGGTCCTGGGAGCATCCAGTGTGGGCACTGTATGTCCAGGATTTGGTGTGTATTTACCAGAATGCCTCTTGGGTTTTCAGATCTAGGTTCCCGAGTCCCCAGTGCTCCGCATTTTTGAGGTGACCAGACTAGGGGTCCATCCACACGACAAAAACAGCTTCTGAAACCGACACTGAAATAATGATCATTTCTGCTCCAAGCAAACAAGCTCTGCTGTTGCCTACTCTCGCTCTCGCCCTGAACACGTCCCAATGGTGGGTATGGCAACAGCAGCTGAGGAGAGGAGGCACTGCAGCGTCTCTGACTCATCCCTCCCTCCCTTCTTCCTCCTCTCCTCTTCCTCCTCTTCCCAGGAAGGGCTTTCCATCTCGGTCACACCCCCAAACGTCACAACGCGCTGTCTGCCACCGTGGGGACGCCCCCGCCAACCGACCAGGTCGCTCCGGGTAACCTTGGCCGAGGAGGCAGCGAGGCAGGACTGACACAGAGTAGGCGAGTCACTGAACACACACGCACATCCAGACAGGTACACACACATATTGCACAGATACATCACATGCACACACACATATACGGAGACAAACACACACAGATGTATAAGACAGAAAAAAAACAAGATGAGAAACGTGTTAGAGCTGAAAAAGGTGGTGGGAAATCGTGTTGTTAAACCACAAGGTATGGAGAGAGTAAAAGCGGCTCGTGTGTTAAAGCGTGAATCACACATGAAATCCCTCGCTAAATGTGAAACTAAGTGCCAGTCATACTGCTCGAAAATATCAAAAGTCTGTCCTGTTTCCTAAGCACAATTAATCTCTACAGCTACACAGCAGCAACATTCACCCAACGTCCTCAATCAGACAGACTTGCGCTCGATCATTAAGGGTCTCTGCTGAAGTACCAACAGCGGCAGGTCAAATAACTGTGAACTTACACAAGCAAGGTGTCTAGACGCTCTGCTTACATCCTGAACTAAAGATAGTTACTCATTAATAAGTATATTTCTATGCTTATTTAGTCTGACTGCATACTTGTGGTTTTCTTGTTGTTATGGTGACGCACGTTCCTACAACACAACTGCTGATCATCCAATTGTGGAGGGTACCGTGCATAAGTAATGTTCCTATCCACGAACACAAAGGTCTCGCTTCACTAAAATCCCTGTGTCGAGGTGACGTGTTGTTCTCGGCCACTTTTGACCTTTTGTCCGTTCCATAGCCGAATTGTAGCTGTATATCTCTAATTGTTTCTCTTGGTCAGGTTCAGTTGCTGGTCCCTTTGTGAGCCTTTCGTATCCCCTGCTTGGTGTCCAGGTTTGTGTTTATCCACTCTATGTTTATCCATCGCCGTGTTTAGCCAGTCTGTCTATGTGTCTAAGTGTTTATCCATGTGTACGCCAGGCTCGTTAAGCCTTGTCTCATTTGCGCTGTCTGCTCTTGTTTTTTCCGGTACATTGTGCACTTCATTGTGTATTTTGTCTCTACGTAAACACCACTTGTGTTAAAGCCTGCCTCACTCTGCTGGGTGTTTTATCCCCACGTTTTCCTGCTCAGGGCTCCGGGACCTAAATGTAACACTACGTACAAATGTCTGTTTTTGATACGTACTTTATTATCCCCCATTCTCGTTATCTCATTCTTACTACTAACTTGGAAGCTATAAATAAAGGTGGGTCAGATTAAGTTCTTAAGCTCCGGTTTAGTATATCAAACTGCGGACAGTAAATGGTTCCACTTCCACTGACACCAACCTGTACCTTTTTTTTTTAGGCAGATTTGCCCTATATTACTTATTCATTACAAAAGTGGGCACTGCTCAGGTGTACTTAGTGGTGGCACCCTAATAGCATGTCCTTAGGACTTATTTAATATGGTTCTTCTCTTTCTCAGCAATACAACTGTATGGTGCCTTTAAAAAAAAATCATCACAAACTGTCGAAATAGAATTAAAGTTACAAAATACAAATACACTTTTTTGTATTTTGACATTTACACCTTAAAACCTCAAATAAGTGATCGTTTTCCAGTTCTATTTACACATTAAAACACTCATCGTCATAGACAAAGCATTTCTGATCAGGGAAGCTACCCATAGTCCAGTGGCAACTTTGAAGGACTTAGATACTATTTTTACAGCAGAGATTGGTCAGTCTGTGCATGTTTCAACAATCTCACAAAGCTTTACTCAGATCTAACCCGTATGGTCTCAATAAGAAAGGTTTCAGAAAAAGTGCCACACAGTCTTGTTTGTGCTTCTGATGCTACGGGGTAAAAGGTTTTATGGTCAGATGAGAGCAAAAGTCCAAGCACTAAACACAGTGGACCACCCAAAAAAAGGCAACTTTAGCTGGGACTTGGCATGCGGTTATGACTGAAGGGGCAATGGATGCTTTAACAATCCAGATATCCTAGTTTTATTTTTTTTTTAATTCATTTTCAAAACTTTTTTTCCTTGTTACTTGGATGTTGTAGCCGGAAAATGGCTTGGTTTTGATTTCAGGCTGTAAAACAAAACAACTATTTCAAAGGAGCATGATGTTTTTGCACTGTAGGTGGTCACTAGTGACAAAAACAGCCACATGTCGATTATGAGAGCCAGTGGGATGTTTGTGCATGCTCTGCTTTTAGGCACCTGTCTTCCGTGTTCATCGAAAGCCTCTGCCACTTCTCCAGGTCGGACTGTGTGATGCTCGTCCGGGTTAGCGACTGACGAGGATCCCTTTGAGGGACGGACCCACCTTGGGACCTCCTCCTGGCCAGATCATCTTTATACAGGTTTGGGACACGCACCTGCCCCTTGCCTTCCTCCTCACTCTCCTCGCCCTCCTCCTCCTCTGGTTTCTTTCTCGCGCGAACATTTAGGAAAGGGTTTTCTTTGCGAGTTATAATCGACGCCTCGGCAGAGGAGACATCGGCTTCACTGCGATAGGGTGTGCCAGGGGTGCACCCGCAAAAATACCAGACACAACGACCACCAGCACGCCATCACAGACAAAACAAGAAAGATGTACAGTAGATGAATAACTTCGTACGTATTATACACTAAACGGATTTCCATTCTTGCCTCATCCCGCAACAGACCTCTTCTCCTGCTCCACCTTCTCCATCCTCTCCAGCACGGCTTGATGGGAGGCCACCAGAATCCCCTCCCATCGCTCGCGGTCCTTCTTGCTGCAAGATACTGGCAAGAACTGATGTCTGACGCTGGGTTTGGACTGGTTCATGCGTGCCCTCCTGGAGGCAAGGTCGTCCTTCTGGATATCCGGAACCTTCTTATCGGCGTCTTCATCCTCGTCATCCTGGGCGTCCCGCTCGCGCCGAAGGACGATCTCAGGAGACGGAGGCGTGGGATGATCGGGCTCCACAACGCTCTCCTTCAAGCTAGGGGAAGGTTGACGTGAGTGCACTCACTCGTTGCACTGAGCAGAGTTAGCAGCTCCAAACTCACATCCGGTAAGACTTTTGAGTAAGGTTAAGTCAGAGTCTCTCAATCCATCTCGCAAATCAACCATGCAGTGGTCAAACTAAACCAGACGCATAACAGAAGACACCAAGGCAGGTTCAAATTGCCATGAGACCACTGGCGACCCATTACAAACTACTGCTTCGCTCTTGAGTACAGGCCCAGTGGTTGAGAAACCCAGATCTACATCACCCCCCTTGCAATGGACCAAGGCAAACACCTTACAGCTCGATACGTCCGCACACCACACACTTAGGTCACAGTCTTTCATGCTGTTAGTCCCATTAGTCACAAAGCTCAGACAACACCGCTCATTCTGCTAACCTGCCATATCGTGCAAAGGCGGGCAACACCTTAATACCCGCCTTCTCTAGCTTTCTCATCTTCTTAATCTCCGCATCATCCAGCACAGGCTCTGCCCTTTCTTCAACTGCCCAGGTTATTGTCTTCTGGGAGGCAGGGCCGAGGGATGGCTTTGGAATCAAGTCCAGACCCTCCTCACTGGGGGGGCAGACCATGAGCAAATTAAACTGGTATCGTTTGGAAGGTGTATACCAGAATGGTGTACCAGAACAGTTATACTTTGCCCCATAAACACACACACACACACACACACACACACACACACACACACACACACACACCATACAAAGGAAAAGCGTGCACTGTACCTGATGGGGGAGGTGGAGTTGCTGGCACTTCTCCGCTCTTCACTACGCTCGCTCCTCCTCTTCCTCAGAGGACCGGGCACATAGTTGCTTTGATTGCTCTTGTTGGGGAGGTACTGGTTGAACGGGACCACTGCGCGAGGCTCTTTATAAGACACGCGGCGGGCGGACATGTCATCCTTTAGCACGTCGGGCTTCCTCTGGTCACCGTCTATGTCTGAGAAACAAAACACCCTCAACACCTGTAACACTGATTTAAGCATGCGAGTATATAATCCAGCACTCCTGGTTCTTACGCTTGCATCATGTTACCACTACAGCACCACAGCCGGTGCCTGTTTAGGGAACCAGTTTCCACGCATCGTAATTTTACCCATAGCTAACACCCCCTCCAGTTTTCACACCAATTCAATGTTGTAAAATACCCTGGCAATGTTCTCCGTTGCATGCTGACCCTCAGAATCCCCCCAAGGGAGGAGAACTGTGACCAACGAGTGCCTCTGTACAACTCCCAGCTGCCAACTGCTTCCGTTCTCTGGCAGGTGCTGGATTCTGCAGCGAGAGCAAGCCCACACAAAGGAAATGCCGCTTGCAGTCCAGAGCAACTCACGGCTGATATGACCTTGGAAGGTACAATTGTGAATTCAGGGCCTTGCTCAATGTGAAAACAGTGGCCGCTTGGCATTGCTTGAACTCTAGACCCTCTGCTCAATAGACCACCATTTTAACCACTGGTGAGATGATCCTCAGACCAGTCTTTAGGCTGCCGAGGCTCCACTTGATGGGTTTTTCCCAAACATTTACCTATAGCATTCAAAAGATACTGTATTTTACATACTATTATTAATTGAGGTGACATTTAAAGAATCAATGATGAGGGTCATAGGCCAGGGAGTGGCTCTGTATGACTTGGTCGACAGGGGCTGCTAGACTTGAGGCCTTTTTCACATCGGGTCCAATTTTTATGAATAAAAATAAAAGCACATCAAGTTTTAAAAAAAAACAAGCGTATATTAACAGCGTCCTTCACATCGATTCGTGACGATGCATAAAGTTTTTAGCCTGTTCTCTTTCTACGTTGCTCAGATACATTAAAATCAATCTGACCAATCAGAGCTCGGTTGTCAGGCAGGACAGTTCATCCTGCTAGCAGCAGAGCACACTTATAGGACGAGCAACACTGTGACCATAAAAACATGGATATTAAAGAAAATATGGCTGGAAAATGATGGTGATAAACCTCACAGTGACTGGATGGAACTGTTTTCTTGTTAATCTAAGTGCATTCTGGACTGTTTATGCCCACAAAAAACACAAACTAGAGCTTCCCTCACTAATCTTTGCTCGTGTCTTTGTTTTCTTTTAAGTTGATGATGTGAAAAAGACACGGCGAAATCTCCATGACACATTAAGAGAAGGAAAATTAAAGAAGGCAAAAGCGGACAGGGAGTCAACTGGACACAGCCAACTGTGTCCTAAGTCGGAGCCACCACCCCCATGACTAGCTCGCCGGTCTCCACCGTCATAGACTCTCCGAGCTACAACTTTGAAATGATATTTCACATGCTGTTATTATCAGGGGTTCAAATGTATTAAAGCAAACATGAATCAAGAGTTCAATTAAGAAACCACCACAAAAAACTTCTTTATGCCAAGCGTTAGTTGGTTCAGCTCCTATGCTGGGGCAAATGTGGGCAATTTTTTTTTTTAAGTGTTTGCTGTTTTACTGAATCCACACTGAGAAGTCGACCAAAAACAGAGACCATCACTGCTGGCACGGAAAACGGCGTCCGATGAAGGCGTGTGTTGCAGGTGTGAGCCGACCGAGTCCAGGCTGTCAAACGAATCTTCTCGTTGATGCCTGGGAGGGGACAGCGAATCCGAATGCTCCGACTCCCAAATGTCTATGCAACCACTGTCCCGGACACTGCGCTTAGGAGAGTCGGCTTCCTCGTTCACGCACTCCTACACACACACACACACACACACACACACGCAAGTTTAAGAAGGCAAGCATAGGCTGGAACTGGCGAATTAATTTTAGCCAGAATAAGGATATAGCTCTATACCTTCCTCATCATGGACAGAAGGCCTTCAAACTCTTTCAGGTCTAGAGTCGGACCACTGTACGACTCGCAAGCATTCGCAGTTTTGCCTAGCCAGTATATTGTGATCAGGACCTGAATGTAACGCATACACAAAATTTTATATACAGTCAAGCAGTCGGTTTATTACAGACACGTAGAAACAGAGAGAGAACAAAGTAGAGACAATACACAGACAACAAAATACATAGATTTTGGGAGCCTAGCGTTTAAGGTACTGGGCTATAGACCAGAGGGTCCAGGGTTCAAATCCCACCTCTGACAAGCTGGCACCGTTGGGTCCTTGGGCAACCCACCATTGCTTGGATTGTAAGCAGTAAGAGCATCTGCTAAATGCTGTAAATATACTGTATATCGTTTTTGGGGAGTTTTTCCTTGCCACTGTCAACCTAGGTTTGCTCTATTTGGGCTGTGGGCCTAGCTATTCGTAAAGC
This sequence comes from Ancistrus triradiatus, assembly GCA_025084515.1. NCBI lineage: Eukaryota > Metazoa > Chordata > Actinopteri > Siluriformes > Loricariidae > Ancistrus > Ancistrus triradiatus. Next base: position 21,357 of record JAJAGP010003036.1, read on the forward strand.
TCTATTGTAAAAAAGTGCCATAGTGCCGTCCGATAAACAAGTATCTGCACTTTTAGCAAGTTTTTTCCATACATGAAATATGGGTGTACGTCTGCGTCTATCCATAGCAGTTAATATCAGTAACTTCCAATGAAAAGCTAAAATAAATTAATAATATACTTTCTAAACCACGTATCTCTGGAGACTTATCAGCTGGCTACCGCTCACTTAAACTGTCAAAGATAAGAATGAAACTTTCGACTGCTTTTTGTTTCTAAAGTCTGTAATTATTAGCTACAATCATGTACCGGAGCTCTCTGTATACAGGAATTCCTACAGAATGACAATATAATGACAAGTACACCGGAGCACCAGATATCTTTAACAGCAGCCTGTTTACCATGCAATAAGGCGAGAAGGAACTAAACACACCTGATCAGGCTGACTGCTAGGAGAGTAAAATCTCTGGAATTCCAACAAAAAGTTGTTCAAAGACCTGTTATTCTTAGTCATTGCAATTCCAATGGTAAATTGCCCAAAGAAAGTATACATTTTTCATATTTACGCATGTCCAACGTTAGTTAACCCAGCATGGCCGTATAAATCACAATGACTTGCCATACTGGCAGAATTTGAGAAAAGTAAACAATGTTTAGTTGTAGCTCGTTAGATCCATTGGGGGAAAAAACGCGGACACTACAGTGCAAAAGTCTTAGGCCACCATTAAATTAGACATACCATTGGTTTCACCACTGGCATAATACCCATATATTATTTCTCTTTATTACAATACAACCAGAAAACATGTATTTAATATGTATTTAAATCCTGTGTATGCAGGATTATAATAAGGAAATATAAATAAGGAAAAAAACAGCTTCTATAGGCTACAGTGGTAGGTATTTAGTGTGACCCCCTTACACTTGAGCAGCAGGGTCATATAGTAGCTTCATCGGGATGCCAACTCAATCCTACAGTTTTTATGGAAGGGTAGCAGCCAAGAAAATACTTTCTTCAAAGGAGAACATGGAGAAAAAGGCTATTTAAAGTTATGATAAAGCTCAGGAATTAAAGATTAGAATGAAGATCAGTGAAAAAGAGGATTATGGCAGGACAAATAGAAGTTTGAAATTTCTGGGTCCAGTCATCAACAATATGTTATATATAGTCATTAAAGCATTGCTAAAACAGCAAATCTAACTTCGGCCTAAGACTTTTGCACAGTGCCGCATGTCGACATTGGCTCTCAAAAATACACACAAGTTCTGAGCCGAAATGCGTCTCCATGACGTAATTTTGGGTTCGTTTTAACCATTACTCTCAGAGAAGAAGTGTTTTTAGTGCTCTTAAAAAACTTGTTTTTGTGGAGATGCGCATTTTTCATCGGACAGGTTTGATTATCGCGTTACAAGATCTGGGATGTACTGAACGGATGATTGGACGGATAGATGGGCAGATATGAATATGCCAAATGCATGCACTCAACTCTGGTGTACTCACGTTCTTGAGCTTCCGACTGCACTCTGAACCCCTACGAAACAGACAAGTGAAGATCTGAGTACCTCAGACATCGTACAAGACACACACACATACAAAAGTAGCACTAAAGGCTGTAGCTTCTCATATAAAGACGCCTGGATGAAGGTTCCCGTTCCCAACTTCAACACGTACGTTAGGTTGGCACGAACAGACGTGTCCTGCAGGTCCCCTGGGTCAAACAGCTGTGATCCTTTCAGCCCCAGCTCCTCACAACCCCTCAGGAACATGGTGATATTATCCTGTGACAGAACAGCACAACACATCAACGCCTTCCCACGTGGTTCCTGTTTACGTGGCTGCATCTCAGACGGCGTCCTCCTGGGGACTGAGGCTCATAAGGAACACGCGCGTAATTAAAAGGACGTCATTTGGGATTCAGCCACGCTCAGATTATGGAGGGGAAATGAAAGAACAAAATAAAACATTTAAAATAAGGCGTGGAGCAGTGGCCTAACACTTTAGCCTGGTGGTTGCCAAAGTGGGGAGTGATAAGGAGTCGGAGTCAAGAATATTCTTATCTACCAAAGAGGGGCACTGCCGATAAAGCTTGGGAACCTCTGGTCAGGTTGGCTGTGCCTGAGGAAAGGCCGTGTCTTTTTTCAATATCAGCTTTATTAAAGCGGTGCGTTTAGCAGTACTATAACTTTAACAGATACACTGCAGTAGACAACACAGACATAAGTGCTTTCTTCCTGAAGCAGGATAAAAAGCTCCAACACCTGCTCATCAGCAAGCACCATTCCTGAGTCAAGATGTGTAAGACAGGAGCAGGAAATCACCAAAAAAAAAAAAAAAACACACAAATGTGCAAAGTAGGTGGCCTCCATATCCTGGATCAGGAACAATGATACTTAACCTACTTTATGAAACCAGACCAAGAGGAAGCGAGAGATAAAGGAAACAGGAAAGGCCAGAAAAGGTAAGAACAACAGAAGTAATGGAAGCAGCTATAGAACATTCTGGACGAGTGCCACGGGGAGGAAAAGGGTGCAGACGGTCAAGGCAGGGATTAAAAATCAATATCAGAGTCAGAGAGAGAGAATGTGTGAACTTGAGAAGAGAAAAATAACTTCTAGTTGCAACGACACAGATACGCCAACACAAATGAGATAAGAAGACCAACAAAAGGGGGTATTTTTAGTACAAACTCCACACATATTGCAATTAGCACCTCAGAGCCTCAACCCACGACTCAAGAAGACCATTTTGAGTACTCACCAGCCCTGCAATGGGGGTTTGGAGTCTGTTAATCTTCTTCACGAGTCCTGGTTTGATGGAGCTCAGCAACCTAGAGTGGGGAAAAAAAAAAGTCACGGGAAATGGTTCCGAATTTTGCCATTTTTTATGTTTTCAAAATAAACTCGGATGTTGCCTTAAATTATAAGACGTACTCATTCAATTTTCTTAATCCTGAACAGGGTCGCGGGACAGCGCGTGCCTAGCCGGCGGCACAGGGTACAAGGCAGGGACATTAACATTTAGAAATAAATACAATAATTAGTGTTTGACTGCATCTTCTCCAATGGCTTCTTGTGTTTGATTTGCAGGTCAGCCATCACACAGGCCGTGCCTGAGGGAGAGGAGGGCTAAGGGATGAGCGTAGACCCTCCCTACCCAGCCCCGAGACAGACTGGCGTCCCTTCGAGTGCAGGTTTATCTCTGGGGAGGAACCCTGCCCAAGAAAAAGGGTTAAAACCAAAGAGCGTTTCTAGACTGCTTGTCATACTGGGGCACACTCGGAAGAAGCTGTAGTCCTCTGCTTGCCAACAGAAACTGTGTCTGAATGAAAGCGAGCAGAGGCATTATGGGAAACGTAGTGCCTGTAGAGAATTTGCCCGGCACATCCTGTAGTTGACTTTTTGATGTGAGATTGGCTCAAATGATGTGATGTTACTGAGGCACGTGCCCAAGTATAGTGTGCCGCATGACACCCCTTGCTAAAACGTTTAAAGAAAAAAGGTACTCTCTACTTGGGACGCCTCTGTGGCTCGGTGTTAAGAGCCGGCTGCTGGAGACAGCAGTTCCGTAGGGAAGCCAAGAAGGTGGGAAAACGAACCAAGAGTGGGTTCAGTTAGTAACAAACATCTCAACTGTAATATTATTCCCAGCAGCATAGTTTGCCTTCAAACATCAGAGCAGAAACTATATGGATTTGGTCGAAAACAACTCACTCGCACAGCAGAACGCCGTTTTCTGCCCCAAAAAACCATAAACTCAAGGCCCGAGCCGTTCTCCAGGCTGCTCCTGAAGTCCTTCTCCCCAAAGGTTTTCCCCGTCACTGCCTGGCGATCGAAAAAAAAACAACAAAAAAAAACTGTCAGCATCTTTCCTGTTGATTGTTAGGGTAAACTGTGGGTGGTCAACCGGACTCCACACACAAACACACACTGGCAGGAAAAGGGGTCGTACTGAAGACTCTCCAACAAATCGGCTTTCCAAATGTGTGAAACGGCTGATCGAGAATCTGGAGATGTTTGAAATGAGTTCGTCTCCGTGTTTAGATGAAGCTGTGTGTGTACAGGAAGATACCCAGATGCTTCCTCTGAAAGTCTCAAACAGCCGAGTTCTGTTCAAACACTCCTTCACCTACCACAGCGAACCAAAGTGTCTGCTTCGGGCTTTTAAACTCTCTATACAGGCACGAGCCATTATGTATGACGGACAGCTTTATGTTCTGTGAAATAGGGTGTTGACAAAAGGATATTGTATTGTAAATACAAAGGTATGTTCATCAGAATACTGCATGCAAACTACAAAAGTGATTGATGAGGGATTGGAACGACTGACGCTTTTGTATGACAGAAACAAAAACGCACTGATAGAGAGTATTACGAACAACACGGAGGACCAGCCAGATGAGCCAGAGACTCTACGAAAGAATCTGAACCAGTTTATAGGTCAGAGAAAACATCACACAAACACGAGTGACTTACACATTCAACCATCTGCTCTTTAACTCCCGCCTCTGCTCGTGGATCCACAGCAGTGATTGGCTATTTCAGGCCGCAATGTTCGGAGCTACAAGACATTTTTATTTCCCATTACGATTTCAAATACAAAAATGCACCAGTTACCGACTGCATTACGTTCTGTGAAACAGGTCGATGATTTGAATGGTCGTTGACCGGACGGACATTACCATAGCCACACAGTCCACTTACAGTGGTGCTTGAAAGTTTGTGAACCCTTTAGAATTTTCTATATTTCTGCATAAATATGACCTAAATATGTCCTCTCTCACATTGGCTAATGTTAATGTTCATGAGTCCACCATCAGAAGAACACTGAACAACAGTGGTGTGCATGGCAGGGCCTGCAAGGAGAAAGCCACTGCTCTCCAAAAAGAACATTGCTGCTCGTCTGCAGTTTGCTAAAGATCACGTGGACGAGCCAGAAGGTTATTGGAAGAATGGTTTGTAGACGGATGAGACCAAAAATAGAACTTTTTGGTTTAAAAGAAAAAGCGTTATGTTTGGCAAAAGGAAAACACTGCATTCCAGCATAAAAACCTTATCCCATCTGTGAACCATGGTGGTGGGTAGTATCATGTGTTTTGGGCCAGGATGGAACAATGAATTCTGATGGAACAATGGAATTCTGAATTATATCAGAGAATTCTAAAGGAAAATATCAGGACATCTGTCCATGGAAACTGAATCTCAAGAGAAGGTGGGTCAGTGCAGCAAGACAACGACCCTAAACACACAAAGCCGTTCTACCAAAGAATGGTTTATAGAAGAAATAAAGTTTATTGTTTTTGGAATGGCCCAAGTCAAAGTCCTGACCTTATCCAATGGATGGAAATGTTTGCGGAAGAACCTGAAGCGAGCAGCTCTAATGTGAGGAACCCACCAACATCCCAGAGCTGAAGCTGCTGTTCTGTACGGAGGAATGGGCTCTAAATTCCTCCAAGCCGTGTGTGCAGGGGACTGATCGAAGCAGCTACAGCAGTTATTGCGTGCACAGGGGGGTCCAACACCAGATACTGAAAGCAAAAGGTTCACATACTTTTTCCACTCACTAATATGTAATATTGGGATCATTTCCTCAATAAAATAAATGACCAAGTATAATATATTTTTGTCTCATTTGTTTAACTGGGTTCTCTTTATCTACTTTTAGGACTTCTGTGAAATCTGATGATGTTTTAGGGTCATAAGTATGCAGAAATATAAAAATTTCTAAAGAGTTCACAAAACTTTCAAGCACCAATGTATAAATTTCTAAAGATTTTCACTAACTTTCAACACCACTGTATGTTACTGTAATTGTAATATACAGGAGCAGGGGGGGGAATCCAGGAAGGAGTGCAATTTGTGTGCACAAAGAAGACGTATTGCACGGAACATGATACGTGAAATGTAAATATAAAGGGCATTTTCACAAGAAAAAAAACTGTGCAAAAACGATACGTAAATGCATAAGAGATACCGCTGGAAACACGAGTGGAACGCTACCACCTACACATCCAAAGCCTCAACTGCGGTTACACATTACTCCCTCCAGGGAAATACACTTCAGGCTACAAGGACACACTAACAATCACTCTCACACTATAGAGCTGAAACACGAACTCCTACGATGGAATATGAACAGAAATAAGCGCATCTTGCTGGCTGCACACAACCAAGAGGGATAGAGTTGACGTGAAGCAGCATCACCTTTTAAACACTTTTACAACGTTTCCAATTTTTTCATGTCTCTCCTTTGTCTGTATCCTAAAAGTTTCAGAGACCATAACGCGTTCCTACTTGTGCACGCAAGTTCATGCAAAGTAATTGAGATTTATGAAAATAAATTATACAAAATTACGTAACAAATCTTCAAGGTATGACATAAATGACAGTTGTTTATAGCAGCAAAAAAAACGGAAGACTAAACTGTGTGACGGCTGTGTTCGAAACAAACCCATTGACCCTAGAACATTACTGTCTGGTCTAAGCAAACTTGAAGTGGGCGCAATGTGTGGGCGGCATCTTTAGAAGCACTGGCATTAGTGTCCTTGACTGTGGAGGGGAGGCACCGTTGGGGGTTTTAAGGGCATTCTAACGAGCTCGTGAGCCCAGTCAGATGTGTACAGTGTGCCTTTAAAGAAAGTCAGGCTCAAGAATCAGTGGCTTAGCCCTGGAGTCAGTAAGAGTTAAGAGAATTTAGGATTAACCTAAGATTAAGGCGGGTTAGGATTAAACCGATTTGGTTGCGTAGACTGTATAAGGGGCCAAACACAAGGACTACAGACGTATTTTGATGGGTTCGAGTTCTATTCAAATCAACACCGTAAGCCATTGTGGTTTAAAATGACTGCCACTTAACAGAGCGCCGAGGTTAAACACGTACAATTAGAGTGGGCACATGATCTGGTGCTCTGTCTTTGTCGTCTGAGCAGACACTTTGCATGTGATTTACATTTGCTTTTGTGCCCCACAGGTGAGCCAGTACCTGCTCCACCCTGGATGACGTCGGTCAACTGTCACCAGCGCACCTCATCAACCAAGTCGTAAGAAATGAAACGTCCCCTAACCGTGGTGTGTGTTTTTAAGGCAAATATCGAATCAGCCAATCACACGGCATGACTTTGAACGTGGCATGATTAAGGGCAGTTCTCTGGGTGAAAATGCCTCGTTGATGCCATAGGTCAGAGGAGAACAGCCAGACTGGTTCGAGCTCATAGAAAGGTAACAGTAACTCAAATAGCCACTCGTTACAACAGCAGTCTGCAGAAGAGCATCTCTGGACATGCAACACGTCAAACCTTGAAGCAGACGAGCTACAGCAGCAGACGACCACACCGGGTGCCCCTCCTGTCAGCTAAGAACAGACAACTGAGGCTACCATTCACACAGGCTCCATAGGTGAAGACAGGCACTCCAATTGGGCAGTTTCGAGCTTTGCCCGAGGATCACCACAGATGGGAACGCCGACCATCCATACGTCCTGTTCATTCGATACAGGGTTCCTTAACGCAGAACCGTCTGTTACTCTGGGCCTGGGAATCGTCCCTTGCAGCGTAGTTTGGCAGCTGTCGTCGGCTGTGCTAAGCATTAAGGCCGCAACGGAGCCTGCACTGAAATCAGGTCACTTTCTTCTGTGCGAGAGAGGGGGCGGGCGAGGGGGTTGGGGAATTAACACGTTGGACGCGGACCAGTCGCAAAGCTGAAATTAGGCCTCGTGCGCAGACAGATTCACTCACCAAGACGAACAGAGATCTCTGAAATGGCCTTCTTGCTCATTTTACTGCATCAACAATCACAGGCCGAACAGAACGGCACAAAAATGCAGCCTGGATTAGAGCCGAGAGGTTTTCCAGGAGATGAAGGCAGAAATGGGAATCACTTTCCATCTCTGTACAAACGTCCGATCAGCATCCTTTCCCTTTAACGTCTGAGGTGTTATGAATAATAATAGGAAATAAATACAGTATCTGTTTTATATACACCTAATTCACGTCTGAATGGCAGTAGTATGAGCAAATCCTCGCAACACCTGCTGGCCAAAAAGAGGTTTGCAGTTATCGAAGGCAGAAAACAACACGGTATCATTCGACTTACTTTTTTGTTTTTCAGTAACTGTTTCCAGTTTTAAAAAAGACCGATTTGAAGATAAGAGTACTGTTTTATATATACTCGACACCTGCTGTCTGGAAAAAAAAATCGGAGAGAATTGAAAGGCAGAAAACAACATGGTATCGTTCTACTTTGTTTTTCAGAAAAGAAACCGGAAAGTACTGCACTAAACGTTTCCAATATTGTGTTTTAATTCATATTAATGCTTACAATAAAACACTGTGGAAAGTATCTAAAGTACTATGTGACTATGGTAATGTCCTATCCTTTTTTTTACAAAACGCAATACAACGCAATGCGGACGTTAAACGGCGTGTACTTATATATAATTAGAGCCAGAAAGCGTGGGCATTTGGACACACCTTGGACCAGAAGAGGAGTGTGTGAGTCTCTGTGGTGTCTTAAAATACAGCTGGAATATAGGCCACCTGACAAGCAGACAAATCGCAGATATATACTGTAGAGCAACGTACGACTGGTACTGTTGGTACCATCTTACAACATAAGCTTCTGTGGCCAACAGTGGCAGTTGGCAGAACCCTCAACCTTCTGGTCCATAGTCCAGTATCTCAGTGGCTGTGCCACCACAGTCCCATGCAAACTGCGTCCCTAAATCACCTCAAAATACACAGTTGAGCATCTATAAGCACTTATAGACCAACATTTTCGCTCAGGTGGTACCTGTTTTTGCTGGTCATGTGCCGAACTGGTGTCTCACCAAGGTCACGCTGCCGCCTGGAGAATTCCACGATAGGCTAAACTAAACAAGATCTACAACATTGACACCCCATTTAGGATACACGCTCGACTGAACTAGAATAAGCCGGCAGTACTCAGACGAGACTGGCCACGTCACAGGGATGGGAGCCCAGACTGGACTGGGCCCGTGCCGGACTGGCGTTCCATACAAGACATCCTTATGTGTGTGCCCAGTGAGTTTCGGGACGAACGGGATTACAGCAATGTCTCTGCGGCACCCTCCAGCCGGGTCAGGTTGGGGATCATCTCCCAGTAACCCCATTGTACCCAGTAACCAGTGACCCCATTCAGGGGACGTTCTCCAGGAATCTGACCAGGAAAAAATTGGATGAAAAACAAAATGCAACAGATTGCTGAGACCTCAGCAAAAATGTCAAGGCTTTGCTTTCCATACCTGACCAGTCTACAAGCGGTCCATCAGAGTTTCTTGGTCTTCTTTTATTAATTTGAACAATTTCGGCTCATCGTTCATCTTTTTCATGGACAGAAAAGTGGAAAAACACCCTATTTATAGCCTTTTCCTGCTCTGTGTCAATTGTCTAGTTAGAGGAACAGATGTGAAAGTTGATATTAATCACAACACCATGGGCAGCTTGAAGTCTCCTACACTTGCCTTGGATTTGGGGCTTAACACGTATACAAAGCCTTGAGAACTTAGAAATTTAACTGGTAGTTGTATTAACAGGAATTTTCTTGGTACCAAACAGGTCTGAAACGTTCATAAAAGATTTGGCAACTTTTTTCCACCATGTTTGAAGCAAAACGTGGAATTTGAATTGATAAAATTCAAACGATTCAATGGCCCAACCCTAATCCTGGCTCGCATGGATATAGACGCAAATGACTCCTGTAGCTAAACAAAGCTTAATCAATGTTTTTTCCGCATCATTTTATAGAAAGGCACCTTTGTTGTCGCGACCAGACAAATACGTCCCATCGCCGTCATCACCGGGGACTTTCGGTCCTCACAAAGCCTAACACTCATGCAAGGGGGTTGCCAGGAAACATGTCTGGGACAATGCGCTCCCAAAGTATGCAGAACCCCCCCTTCACCCTACAAATTGCCAACACTGCTCCCCTTTCTTTCCGTCCCTCACCACATTCTCACCCCCTCCGCCAGGACCTCTGAGTCACTCGGCAATCTTATTCTGAGCTACATACTGTTGTTCCACTTGAGCACGCTCGCTTATTCACTGTACCACTACGCAAATTGATTGTGCATGCTTACAATGACGCTGTCTGTCAGGGTCCTGTAACTCGAGACGACTCCATAGATCATCGTTAAAATTGGCACAACTGTGACTCTGCTTAGACAGGGCCGTCCGTCAATAGGGCAATAATCAAAGAAGCAGCCGAGATGGGACAAGCTACGCACAGGACGCTCCACAAAGCTGAGCAGAGCAAGACGAAAGCCTTTCTTTAAACAAACCGTCTCACATCACTTTCAGTTTCCCAAAAGTCACAAATTTTCTGGACACATGTACTCTCGGCTGAAATCCCCAACACGCGGACGCATTTCGGTGGCAGCACCATGCTGTGGGTGACTTTTCTCCCCACGCGAGATAAAGGTGAGAGCAAAGGAGTCCAATAAAGGGCCGAAAACCTGGTCCAGTCTGCAACAGACCAGGAGCAAAGGTTCGCCGTCCAACAAGACAACGACCCTAAGCAAACTGCCAAAGCTAGACAGGAGAGGCTCGAAAGCAAGAACCCCAATGTACTAGAGTGGCCAAGTCAAAGCCCAGACCTCAATCTGCAACACCGGTCGTTGACCAGACATTACCACAGTCACGTAGTCTTTTTATGCTACTGTACTGTAAATATAAAGCTTATTTTCTGAAGAAAACCGTGTGCAAACGATACGCTGAATACAGGACTGGAACGCTGCCACCTACACAGCATCCAAAGCCCAAACTGTTCTACACATTGCTCCCTACAGGAAATGCACAAGACCGTGGTCCGTCAGTTGACACGCACAATGGAATCTAAACATAAACTAACATATGTCGCTGGCTGCAGCGTGGGATTATTTTCGGCAGTAAAAATACACATGCTAATCCTTTTTAATTTGACCAGCTGCTTACCAAAGTTAAAAGACAGATTTTTAGTTTATATGATGCATTATAGCAAATTGTTAAGATCTCCATCGTTAAGGGAACGCTGATCAAATGGTCATTAAACGCCTCTTACCTGTACCGAAGAGTTTGTCTACTTTTTTGTTTGTATTTTCCTATTACACGTTCATTTTAGAATGACTAAATCAAGCTCGTCTTTAAACACATGGTCCTACGAGCACAGATGAGCAGCCTAGAGACGGCAGATTATGTTAGTAATTCCGAAAAAAAAAAACCTCTACTAAATAGAATCCATTGCATGCGTGTTGGCTGACCCAGAAAAGAGCTTAAGCCTTAAGGTTTTCCAGATGGCAGTCAAAGGGAGGAGAGTGGACTGAGAATTCACGCTTGTGCTTCCGCTGCTTTGTTTGGACTCTCCAAACAGAGTTAGACTCACGCTAGGAATTGATTTTTTAAACTCACGGTCATTATGGCAGATAATTAAACACTAACTACCACCTTTAACCACGGGAGGGCAGAATGAAAAGAATTCAACCTTACTGAAGTCAAACAACAATCTTGTTACTTGATCCAATTCACCATCATTATTTAGTAGACTCCAATCCAAACAACTATGGGTCTTGCTCAATGGTCCACATTGGACCTTTTGGTCAGCAGTCCAGAAATACAACACAATTCTTGTTGCATTTCATCTCTATGCCTAGAGGGTATGTTGTTGTTCAATTTTGCCTGGAAAACTATATGGTACAGATTTGGACAAATATACAGTAGGAAGCCCGTCCCAATGTTTGGACCTTTAGAGAGTACTAATTACTTTAGTTTCTGCTTTCAGTACTGAAGGAATGCAAGCAATCTGATGCAACTTCCACTCGGTGGTTGGTTTGTGGGTTTTCAAGACTTGCTAGGAAATATCAATTTGTACATTTGGATAGTTGGTTGAGTTAAATGATAAGCTGATTTATTTCGGTTAATTTCATCTGGATGAGGTTTTTGATATTCTGTTTTCAGGAATAGCATGGCTAAAGTTGTAGCATTTTATGACCCAAACGACTGCCGAGCTCTAATGCTTTTGCTCCCCGACGTACGTGGGGGAATACGTTTCGTAAAAACCATCGTAATTGAAAGTAGCGTAAACTGATGGAGTTTTAACATATACTGTATAGATCATAACGTAGCATGCCTTAAACATTTTTTAAACACTTACATTAGCCTATAGTTTGGGCAAATCATTAACATAAAGCTGACTTTATTATAATAAAGTGTTCAGTATCACCGCCACGTCACCACCCCTACGTCCCGCCCTTCCGACTTCCTCGTTTAGCAGCAGGAGAGTTGCAGGAGAGCATCGTACTGCTTAATACGCGTCAGGGCAAAAACAATATTTAAAATCCAGAGTAAGGTTTGTTATTTTTTGTGTGTTTTTCGGATTCCCATCGCAAGTCAAATGTTTCGTACGTCCGAGCCATCATAACACAGGGGGTACTGTAGTCACAGCTGCCCAGTGTTATGTACGTAATTAGTATAGTTTTTTTTTTTAAAGAGTGCAGCAATTACACCTTTGACTAAGACCATCGTAATCCTTGTTTGACATTTACATATAAGCTACTATTAATTTCCTAAGGAGCCTTTTACAATTAGGAAGATTTCCACTGGACTTGCTAGAAACTAGTGTCCTTGTGTAACTTGGAAGACTTGCAGTGTCCTTAATTCGATTTGTACCTAATTGCCTATGCAAAATACTGAAGTTCTGACTTAGGATAGCAAAGTGTACAACCCTACAATGCACTAGTAACGTCACTATGTTGATATACGCCAAGGGCACCCCCCATCCAACTTGATTCAAATAAAGCTGAGATACTAATTATCGGGCCCCAATGTTGCCAGGACGACACGAGTGGAACTATACATCTCCCTGGGGGAAGCCTCTGGAGCCTAACCCAGAGTTTGTTTGGGCACAGGCTGAGGTACACCACAGACAGGGTGGCATTCCATCTCAGAAACTCCCCCATGTGACCTTCACGCTGAAAGCCCCACTTGGGGTTTGAACCCAGGCTGTAAAATGATCAAGCCCCCAAGAGCTCTTGAATGCTCTAATTCAAATTTTGAACAACAATTGAACTGGAATTTAGCTGTTTTTCAGCCCCCACCTGACCTGTTCAGGGTCAGAGGGTGGTGTTTGGGGTGTCCGGGAACTTGTCCCGGCATTCACAGGGCGCAGGGAGGATTTACCCTATGGATGGAACGCCAGTCCATGCGGGCTGTTGGCACCGGCGGCCTCCCTCCCCTCAGACGATCCCACTATCACTATCCCCACCACTGTGTTCGATCATCCTGAATCTTGTGCTTAGTGTCAGCGAGCTGTGTAATCGATGATGCTGAGGAGTAGAACTTCAGGACTGCCGTAACGCGATACCAACTCCGAGCGCTGGCAACCCGAGGCTGAGACTGATCAGTTTCTTGAACAAGGGCAGCTGCTCTGGAATCTTTGACTTAAAATATCTGCACAATGCCAATGTCCCTTACACACCTGTAAGCGTTAACCACTATAGTCTGGTATGATACAAAACCGGGTGGAGACCTTCAACGAACTACTCATCTACTACAATCTATGTCTATTGAAATGCCACAGAGGTCCCACTGTCAGGATTTAGCCCTCTCTCTGTCTGTGTTAAAAAGCTCGTGGAACGCAAGACGCCAGGCTATTTCATCAGCTGGCTATTTCCTGACGCGATCCCCAACCCGTGCTTCTGTATTTACCACTTCCATAGCTCGATGGTACATCATTGCCCCTGTTCACTTCTTCCTTGTTGAATAAGGTACAACCAGCATTCCAGGGTTCAAAACCTGGAAAAAACCCACAACAGACGGCCATCAAGGAGGCTCCAACTGATGCCTCAGCCAAAGATGCTACTAGCACACCCCAGAAATGAGACGTTTAAGTAACTGTAATCCCAAGTCATCCAAGAACAAGTAACACCACTAAAGTTAACTGGTTTTCTGGTAACACTGCTGCCACGCACCAAACGTCCGTCCGATTTCCTCTCAGTTCGAACTGCTTGTTTATAAAACTTGCAACTTTTATTTATTTTTTATTACTCAAACTATTTGCGTTAGGTTACTGAGGTTGCGGTGCAGGGTAATAAGCTACAGCAAAGGAAAGTACTGACAAGGACAAAGAAACAGACGTTTGTGTGACATATCTGCCTTTGACACTTTAGTTGGCAGTACCCCCCCAAACTTTGGACTTTTCCCAACAATCACGCTTCAAATCTGATTTGCTCAACAGAATTGAAATGGCACTGCCGGCCACCACGGAGCGCTGGAATACTAATCTGTGGTTGAGGAACTCTCATGTCCACACCTATCCGCAAAACTGTCCGAGATTCACCAAGCGAACTCAGGCGAAACTCCTACCAGGCTGGAAGTTACTGCCTAAAGCCGCTTGGCTGGACAAACTGGACGAAGTGGTTGCTCCACTGCTGCAGATCTGAGCAAGTTTCCTGATAACAACTCATCTCGGCGATTTACAAACAACTTTAAGAACGATGCAACTTTAAGAACACCAATTTTGCAAGTGTTTCCCAAAAGCCTTCTTAGTCTCCAAAATTATGAACGAGTTTTAAGTAGTTCTTTGTTGCTGCCAGTCGAAACCACTGATTAACATACATTTTCTCATTAGGAAAATAGTTAATTATTAAAATATGTGCATTATCGGATTGCCATCTGTACCTGTATACAGTATACAGTACAGTACTGCTGCTGCCGTTCGTAAAACCGGCACCTTACTGAGTTTTTCTTAGAGCTTTTGAGGTAGAACTCCAGGTGTATGTCAAGCTCCGAAGTACTTAGTTTAAGTACTATGTTAGTCACAAAGGGTTTTGGGAAATGCTTGCAAACTTACGACGTTACCTCAAGCATTACAAACATTTTGGGAAACCCACTCCTTTCTTTCCCCCACTTATCTGGTGTAAACAAACCCATCTTCAGTTCATCAAGGATTAGTTTCAGGGTGAGAAAAGGGAACACTGGATGAAATCGATTCAAAGATAGAAGCAGCGATGTTACCAAGTTCTTCCTGCCAGTGCACGATCACCATCGGTGTGCTCATTGTCCTACACCCTTCAGCACGGTCACGTGCCACTTCAAACGTATCCAGAACAAACGACCTCACCCAAAATAGGTCACGGTATTAATACTCTAGCCCTACATCTCGTATCTTCCTTCCCTTGAGATGAGAGCCGGAGCTTCAACAGAATGTATAAATAGAGCGCTGACATCTCTGTGCGAAAACCAGTAACTAATCGTAGGGAAATCAAAGCGCTATCAGATCGTTGTTCTGCCTGAACTGTCAACCGTGGGCCCCCCAGTTGTAGGGCCGTGGCACGAAAAGTGTCTTAAGAAATTAATTTATTTAAGAAAAAAAGTTATGACAGAGTTTGTTCTTCTTCAAGCAACTTCTTAGAAATGCTTTTTTCCCCCCTTAAATCATTTTTAGAACAATTCCAAGAACAAGTGGTAATTCTTGAACACATTAATTCCCTAAATGTTTCCTAACCTGTCGACCGACTAACCAGTTTGTTGTCGTAGGCTGCAAGAGTCGACAGAGAAGCTCGAAATTGACCAACTTTAACAGTTTAGCTACGAAATAAGCTACATTTTTCCAAGGAGGGTTTTGATGTTTCTTCCTCCGATCAGATTAACTAAATACAAAAACTTTTAAATACAAATTCAAAAAAGTGACTGACGACTGATTTTTAAGTCTGTAAAATGCAACAAAGCCCACATAATAAGCAATGAAGATTTTCTTAAAAACATGCTTTCAAAGATATAATGAGGATTACCTTTAAGAATAAACACACATTGAAGAAGATATTGGATACATCAATTTAAGAGAAAGTTTTTTCAATAACTTCCTAATTTGAAGATTACTTTTTATGAACTGTGTCCTTCATTTCTTTTCTTACGAACATTTCTAAGGACAAGGCGCTATTCGTGGAACATTGTTTCTTAAATTTTTCTTAACCTTACAATAACCTCACCATTGTCCTTAGGCCCCTGGAAGAATCGATGGGACATGCATTGCAATAAAGAATGTTTTCCTTTTGGCCATCCTCCTCCACCTTCCCCTCTGTTTTCCTTGTTAGCTAAAATTTTTCGACGGCTTGGTTTGATGTTTTTTCCTCCATTTTTGTCTGTATGAAACGCAAGAAGGGTAAATAAAAGGTTTAAAACGTTCGCGCCTAGAGATGTAAGAAACTATTAATATTTTCTTAAGGTAATGTTTGAAAACTACAGGTTTTTTAATTCGAGAATGTACTTATGAACCTCATGAGCTTTAGTGTTTGTCTTAGACTTTTCTTACGAAAGCTTTGTGAATTCACCACCAGAGTTTTATTTAAATTGTTATAGATCCTCCACCATGCTTACAGTGGGGATTTGTGTTAGTTAGCCATCCTGCACGTCCTTCCGGGTACGTAACCTGAGTATGAGGGGAGAAACGGAAATTCCACAGAGGGATTAACCAAGAAAGCTCGGAACCTGGTGTCTAGAGCTGTGAGGCATGAGCCACCAACCATGTACCACCACTACATAAAAAAGTTCTCTTCACTGCTGACGCAGGTTTGGGTGGCCAATGATCAGACCGGTGCAGTCCAAGCTTAAGACATGTTTATGGCTAAGTTTGAATTTGTGAATGTCCCTACGACCACTGGTTACAGTGACAACACAAAGACTACAACCACTTGGCGCGTTGGTTGAGTTTAACCGGCTGGCGCGACGTCGTACCTGACACAGCGCTCTCCGACAATGAAGACCGGCAACCCCGAGCACATCATGCACGCGCACACACACGGTGACGGTGTATATTTATACCCACGAGAATGCATACATTCAATTTAAACCTGCATCAACGTCCTGGCAAACACAGAGCTTCACCACACCCATGGCGCGGTAAGGATATGTAACTCCCCTCTACTCCAGTCGGCGCCGCCTGAAAAGCGGCTGCTGGGCTCGAGTCGTCGCTTCGTGCTGCTTCTGGACGGAAACTCGAACCTCGTGCAGACTGGCCATGTTCAGCAGCCGTTGTTTCAGGAGCGATTGGGGGTTGAACCGGAGTGAATATCCCCTTACCGTAAACAGAGCCGGTTCCCGATTCCCCCGCGCGTTGTCCTGCGGATGCCTGCCGCGTCTCTCGGGTTGCTTCAGAAAAAGCGCCGTTGCGTTCTCCTCCATCAGTTGCTCGTGCCTGCCACAGCATCGCGACCTAAATACCACGGCGAAACGCAGCATGGCCGGCCAGCCAATGCGAGGAGCGGACGGAGCGCGCGGCCCCGCCGTGGGCCGCTGGTAGGCGCGAGAGCAGGAAATTTGCACCACAAACAATGAGGAGTTCCCCCGTTTATCGCTCCGTTCTTTCCATCAACCAAACGCGCCCTCATTGGCTACGAGGCGCACTACGTAGTCAGCAGACGGCCGTACTTCGTCCCTACCTAGGGCACTTGAGAAGGGAGGCGGATTGATTGGTGGGAGGCCCGCAGCGGAGCCCTCGAAAACGTGCGTTTTCGTATTTAAAGAACGCTCGAGCTGCCATTTATACAGCTTCGTTAGTCGGGTTGTACACCCCAACTTCATTCAACTCCGTATGAACTATTAAATTTTAGCTGTATATAAACACCTCGAGTCACGTTGGACCAACACTGTTCTACGTGGCCGCGTCATTTGATGATAGCATTGGGTCCCTGGTGATGCGCAGTGTACAGTGCGTTTGTATATATATATATCTAAAAAAACTTATCATAGTTTCTTTAAATATCTTTCATCCCATTCTATAATTCGCTTCTTCGGTACTCGTCGTACCTGTAACATCTTGGCTGCCACAGAGGTTTGCACCCTGATCTGGGCCTCCAGAGGTTCGCATACAGTTTAAGGGAGTTTTTCCTGCCACTTTCACCCGAGGCTGCTTTGGGAAAAGCCTATAGAAAAATCCGACTTTCATACAAATTCGATTGAAGTTAGAAAGCACAGCAATACTAACATGATTATTTAACAAGTCGTATCGCAATAATTTACTGCCTGAAATAAATCCTTGGGTAATAGAGAGTTTTGATTCAAATATTACGGCTGGTGTAAAATGGCACGCCTTTCTCATGCATCAAGGGCCATATCTGCAATATTTTATATTATATAGAATAGGAAAAAAAAAAAAAAAAAAAAAAAAAAAAAAAAGAGGTTTTTATACACACCATTAAGTAGCTCATGTTCCTTTACATGCAGTTCTTCTTAAGAATAAAAAAAAAAAATCCACACCACCACAAAAAAAAAATAAATAAAAAAATAGGCAACAGGGAAGGGACAGGGCTTTTACAATGATGATTTATTTCCAATAACAAACTTTTTTTTTTTGACTTAACACAATAACATCACCGTTTGAGAATATTCTTGGACTAATTGTCCAGAAAACCTTGTTTCTTAAAAAAAAAAAAAAAGTTATTTGAAGAATGAAATTTCATAACTATTTTGCAACCACCTTTAAAGCTTTTCTTTAAAAACTCATTAATTCAAGCCCCTGCATCCTGAATGGTTTAACCAAGTTCTCCAAATTAGCTTCGGCTAATTTAATTTGCGTAACTAAATCCTGCAAGCGAGAGTCCCTGGCATATCTAGGCGCTGCAAAGAGGAATTCAAGAAAAAAAAATCATTACACAACTTTCCTTTGCATTTTTTTTTCCCAGTTTAATCTTTTTGTTGAATCAACATCGAATGCGCGATAAACCCGCAAACAGCAAGGATTTACAAACACACACTCTCGGGGATCTGTACATAACGTCCAACCGAAGCAACAGCTTAAGAACACACGTCACATTCAACTGAAGTTTGCACTTGTGATTGCTTACCAGCAGGCATCAGAATCCAAGCCAGGCAGTATTTTATAGAGAGAGATTAAATGAGTGTGATTAATAAACGTACTGCTAACGTG
The DNA here is from genome assembly GCA_025084515.1 of Ancistrus triradiatus. NCBI lineage: Eukaryota > Metazoa > Chordata > Actinopteri > Siluriformes > Loricariidae > Ancistrus > Ancistrus triradiatus. Next base: position 40,244 of record JAJAGP010003036.1, read on the forward strand.
AGTGAGTTGTGCAAACGCCGTGTGTGCTCTGGCCTGAAGGGTGGCTCGCCAATGGCACGTCCTCAGACCTTGCAGAGGGCCACGGCGGAGAAGCGCACTTCGTCTTTCTCGCGCTCGGTGAAGCCGCGACACACCTTGGCTGCATCCTGACGGAAGACGAAAGGAAACGATCAGCCTGGATTCGTTCGGTTAGGAAGCTCTTACTAGACACGCCAACTCACCTTGACGAAGCTGTCTGGGTTTGTTGTGCCGTGACTTACAGGCCCCTTGATTCTGCCATCTAAACAAAGAGCACAGACACAAACAACCGGTACAGCACTCATGCCAACCCTGTAGTCTGGGCATGGTTTGAATTTGCCAGTATGACTGTTTACATGCCATGTACTAGGACTAAAGGGAACCAAGTGCATGGGTTAGTGACCACAAGTTTACCTTCTTAAGAATCTTTAAATCCTTAAGAACAATTACAACAAGAAATATTCTTAGTGTTATTAAATGTTTTCTTAACCTTACATAGTCTCACTTCTGTTGGAGCCGATTAGGTATGCATCCATTTACCAAACTAAACCGTGGTTACTGGGCCTAAATACTTTCAAATCAAGTCTTGAATAAAAGGCCGTACTTAGAAATGTTGGAGATTTAACAATACTCCGGTTCACAATACTCAGTTCTCAACTCAATTTTCTCAAGATAATCGAGTTCACATTCAAAAGCCACTCCTTTAGGTCTGAAGTGTAAAGGATGCAAAAACAATGCATTCATCTTTTTTTAAGGGCTCCTGCAACTAACAACTTTAATAACCAAGTGCTACCTTAAATAGAAAGTGAGGCCATGTCATCATGCCGAGTTTGTCAAACATCTTTGTATCAAAGTGTCTGAGAAGCGCTAGGATTTTAAGTCAGGCTTTACAGAACTGTGGACCAAAACGCACATTCTGCTTGTGAAGCCTTAAACAGTGCCCACGACTGCCAACATACCAAGCTCGTGCAGTTCACCCTTCACGTTGACAAAGGTGATGAAGTGGAAGTTCACCTTGTCTGCTTCTGGCTTTTTAAGAGGAAAACGCAGCTTAAACATGGACCTTCTTTGAATAATCTCCGAGCGTGTGCGTGTGATTCTTACACGGCACTGCCCCTCAGCCGCAACGTCATCGTGAGCCGCCTGGATGGCCTGCAAGGCACAAGAGAAAGCGCTCAATAAGACTGAACTGTATTTATTAGATCGAAACCAAAGCTTCCGGCACCACCTGCTGGTAGACCCGGGAACTACACTGGGCGGCAATAGGCGAAAACAAAACCAATCTCGAGTTCGACTGCAGATGTAGCCCAGATACCTTATTTTTCTCCAGCTGTTTGGCACGATCAGCAGGTGACATCCCAGCTGTTTCGTCCAGGAAGGCTTTCAAGGTGGAATCCGGGGCTGGAGAAGAGAAAAAAAGGCGTTCAACAGTGTGATGGCATCATATTAGAACGTCATTTAACACGTTACATGCAGGGCGCTGACCAAAAGTGAGTTTATCCAGATTGTTGGCCACGGCGTGCACCAATCCCACTGTCCCGCACGAGTTCACCACGGTCTGGTTCACAAAGTAGACATCCTCGCACTCGTGGACGGACTGCTTGCTACGGAAGTCCTCGTGCTAGAAACGGATTCGAACACACAACCTCGTCATTAGGGGTGAGGCTCACAAGAGAAAGGGCAGGGCAGAGGGTCTGCGCAAGTACCTGTTGCGTTAACGGGAAGAGGAGCATCAGGGCGCAGCAGGGCGTGGGCACGGAGGCCACGACGTCGTCTTCCAAGCCAAGGACGTCGACGAAGTGCCAGTCAGACTTTACGCCCAACTTGCTCAGCACCTGGTTCGAACATGAAGGACGTTTTTGTTAGAGGATCCACTAAAGGAAAAGCGCACAGTCATCACTGCCGTTACATTTCCAATAGTGTCCAACCAGTTGCACCAAAATCAGTTCAAACAAACACAAATGAGACGATATACGGGAAAAGAAAAACAAAGGGGTTGGAGACAAACAGACAAAGCAAAAAGCCGGCATAAAACCGTGAGAATTTTTGTATGGCAGCCTTAAACACGGCTCAAAAAAGGCAAGCCGACGCCTTCGCGGATAATAAAGACGCTTCCAAACAGCAAGCCGAAATCAACCCTCCATCACTCGGGACTCGGACTAACGGACGCACCTTGTTCAGCATCTGTAACACAACACAAAAGCGCGTTTTCTGTCAGCGGTTTGTACCAACGTCTAAACGGCGTAACAAACCCAACATTTCGACAAACCTCCGGGTTAATTTCCATAGGTTTCCACTCCATGGTTGACCGTTAATTAGCTTCGCCCCAGCAAACCGAATAACAGACCAACCGTCACTCCCAATTCGAAATTAAAACAACATTAACGTATGACCGAGCACGCGGTTGATATAGGACCGGTCCCATTCCATTTTCTCCTCATTCGCGGGGGGGTCCTCGTGTTGCAAATCGGTGTGTGGGGAACGTCTTTTGAATCATGGTTTAACGGTTTCACGGTAGTTCGGCTAAAACGTTACAGATTTCTCAACGTGATGATAATTTAAAAAGCTTAAAAAGGGCGCTTGGATAAACCACGAAACACAACCTGGCACTCCGTGGAAATAGATCAGTCCAAAGTCAGGTGATTCTAGAAATTACCATCAACGGCCAGATAAGATTCAAACTAGCAATGCTTGTTATTATTATCCTAATTAAACGGTCTGGTGTTTGATATTAACAATAAAACAATAAAAAGTTCACAAACGTATTTTGTAAGACCAATGCCTATGACTTTTATATGCATATCCACCCAGAATCTAACCTTTAAAACAGGCACAATAGTAAACTTCAAACAAAAAACAGTCCAGATATTCCTTATATTAGACTTGAATTGTGGCAGATTAACTTGCCTTGAACGATTTTTACTTTCTAACATTAAAAAGTCATTTGTATTTTATACATAACATGTCATACAGTGCTTCTTTGTGCTAAAAACCACAAGAAAGACCTGCATACACTCGCAGGTCTCTATATAAAGTACACCTTGCTAGTACTGGGGTTGGATCTACTTTTGTGACATAGATTCAACAAAGTCCTGGAAATATTTCTCAGAGATTTTGGTATATTTTGACATGATAGCACAATGCAGTCGCTGCGAGTTTGTCAGCTGCACATCCATGATGCGAATCTCTCCAGTCCACCACATCCCAAAGGTGCTCTATTGGATTGAGATCTGTTGAGTAAGGAGGCCATTTGAATACAGTGAACTCATTGTCATGCTCAAGACACCAGTTTGAGATGATTTGAGCATTGTGGCATGTAGTCATAAAGGGGTGCGCATGGTCAGAAACAATTCTTTAAATGATGATGCTCATTTGGCATTAGATTGCCCAAAGCTTGCCAAAAAAATATCCCCCAATCCATTACACCACCACCAGCCTTTCAGCCTTTCATACAAGACAGAATGGATCCATGCTTTCATGTTGTTATGCCAAATTCTGATCCTGCCAATCGAATGTCACAGCAGAAATCGAGATCCATCAGACCAGGCAACGTTTTTCCTATCTCCTATTGTCCAGTTTTGGTGATCCCGTGTGAATTTACATTTACATTTACAGCATTTAGCAGACGCCCTTATCCAGAGTGACTTACAATTGATACAACCTTTCAATTTTTTAAATTAAATTACAATTGTGGGTTAAGGGCCTTGCTCAAGGACCCACAAGTGACAGCTTGGCAGAGATGGGATTTGAACCCTGGACTTTCTGGTCCACAGCCCAGTACCTTACCCGCTAGGCTACCACAGTACAAAATTGTAGCCTTAGTTGTCTGTTCTTGGCTGACAAGATTGGAATGCAGGATTGGATTGGAGTGTGGTCTGCTGTAGCTGTCGCCCATCTACTTCAAGGTTCGATGTGTTGTCCATTCAGAGATGCTCTTCTGCAGACCTCAGTTGTAATGAGTGGTTATTTGAGTTACTGTTGCTTTTCTATCAGCTCGAACCAGTCTGGCCATTCTCCTCAGACCTCTGGCATCAACAAGTCATTTTCACTCAGAGAACTGCCCTCACTGGATATTTGTCTCTTTTCCGGCCCGCTCTCTGTAAACTGTAGAGATGGCTGTGTGGGAAAATTCCTGTAGATCAGCAGTTTCTGAAATACTCAGACCAGCCAGTCTAGCACCAACCACCATGCTAAAAAAGTCACTTAAATCACCTTTCTTCCCCATTCTGATACTCGGTTTGAACTTCATCAGGTCGACTTGGCCATTTAAAGAACAGCTGAACCTAACGAAGGGCCCGTTTGTATGGTGTTAAGATGCTTTAATGGGAAAAGCCAATTAATGCTTTGGAGTACATACTGCACAACTCACAATATCCCACAACAGAAAAGGTGCTTTCTACAGAGAAACAATCATATGTTATTCCTCAACAAGACAACTGGGCTCACACTGGGGAGACCCTTGTTTGGCCTGACTCATGTTTTGGCCTGGTCAGAGTCCAGAACTGAACTCTAAAGGGACTATTCAGTCTCACTTTATTATCACTTCATTAACACTAACTATTCATCGAATGTTTGAAGCCATGACTCATTTCGCTCCTTTTTTTGCCCAGGAGCATATGTTGTGCTTTCAACACCGTTATGCTAGTCACGAGAACGAGAACTTCATCAACATAGTACAGTTCAAGAGACCTGAAGAATCTTTATTTCAATGAATTACATTGAGGCGCCATCTAGTGGACTGATGTATTTTTTTTTTACACTTCAATTGCAATTTTCAGCGGAAATAGTTACTTGTACATATTTCTTCGTTAATAACCCAGTCCTTAGCACCAGGGTGCAGAGATCTGGGCCGGGAGTTTGGCTAGTTTTTATGGAGAAGCTCTGGGTACTGCCATTTATTTATTTTTATTTTTTATTTTTTTTTTTTATCTGAGGTGTTAAAACTCTGAGGTTTTGGAGTTAACCCAACCCGGGAGCCAAACTCAGGTACCTAAACACTGCTTATTAAAACAAAAGGCGGCTCTACTAACTATTAAATCTGGGGACAGATCACTTCTTCAAGCCTGTTGTTCTACTTTTTTGTGTTTTATAATTTCTTACAACTAGAAAAATATATTTTTTTCAATAAGTTTTGATGTTCTATGGCTGAATATGCTAGCCAATTGTGTGCCTCAGGCCTGGACGACTGCTCTGCAGAAACATCTGGCCATTGCCAAAGAAGGGAAGGTCAGACTGGGCTCATCTGATGATATCAGGCATGCTTCCAATGGTAGGAAGCCACTCGCATTCTTCATCACATACTCACATGCTGTGGGACCATTTACAGGTCAGTTGGGCAAGACTGAATTGGGGATAAAACTGCTTTTTTATTTTGAGTTGGTCTTTGAGTTTCAGAATTCCTCGGATCTAGGCAGTAGGATCAGTGATTGCACAAACAGGTCAGGGATAAACCCAGGTGACAGCTTGAACCCAGGCCCTCAGGACCTGCCATTTTCAGCAGCTGGTTCTTACTGCCGAACCATGATGAAAGACTGCTCTTGCAGCTGGTTGAGAGAGCAGGGTTTTTGGCAGATGAGAGCTGCATTACGATTGGTCAAAACAAAATAGTTGAAACCAGACTCACTACTACCAGACTGTAGGCTTTCCCAAAGGAGACCCAGTCCTTCCCACAGACTGTGGACCTAAACCATCATGCAGCATCAATTGAAAATCATTTAGAAAAAGCTCCAAGAAATCTTACTGCTAGTATTCTAGACACCTGCTCCCCTGCATAGATCAATTTCACCCTGATAGCCTGTTAGAACTAAGCTGTGAAGTTCAAAATGCTCCCGAAGACCAGTTCAACCAGCTGGAATACCTTTGGTACAAAAAGAGGTGTGGTGTAACCCAAGAAGCTGAACTGGACAGACCTGATTGGGGGAAACCTGCATGCGAATCATACAAAGGAAGAGAGCCTTTGTACAAACATTCAAATTTAATTATTTCAACCAAGCAGATATAGCGTCGCGTTGCATGTCTCTAAAATAGATACTTTGAAGACTTGACTTTCTCACAAATATCTTTTTGAGTACCCACAATGTAGTAGATCTTAAAATATCTGATTGTGATCTTATTTGTTACGGCTTTCCTACAAATCCTACAACATGACTACTGAATAAGTATTGTATAATGGGACTGTGGATGTGCAGCAGTTAAGGACTAGTATATTAAAGCCAGGACCAGATCACCAATAAACAACAAAAACCAACTTGGACCAACATGGAATATGAAATGTACATAGTTTAGCTGGGATTTTGTATAATATGCACAATTACAGACATAATAAATGCTGTAGACACCCTGAAATACTGTAGTATTTTCTGTTTTTCTGCATAAATGTGACCTAAAACATCATCAGACTTTCACACAAGTCCTGAAAGTAGATAAAGAGAATCCAGCTGAACAGATGAGACAAAAATATTATACGTGGTCATTTATCTATTGAGGGAAATTATCCAAAAAGTTATTGCTGCTCTTCATGCTGGAAAAGGCTACATCTCTAAAGACTTTTGACTCCACCACATCAACATTCAGATAAACTGTTTACAAATGGAGGACATTTAAGACCCTCCGCAGGAGTGGTTGACCATCAGTAATGATTCCAAGAGCAAGGCAGGTAATAATATGCGAGTGTAACCGCTAAGCACATAAAGGTACTCTTTCAATGGCCAGTGTTATGGAACCTTATGCCATCTGTGAATCCTGGTGGTGGTAAGATTATCGTTTGGTCCCGTTTTGCTGCATCCGGGCCAGAACGGATGGGAAAATGTCAGACCATCTGTCTGTGAATTGCTAGACAATGACCATACTAAAGAATGATTAAAGGAGAGTAAAGTGAAGGATTTAAAAAGACCACGGCAAAGTCCGGAGCTTAATCCAGCAGAAATTTTGTTCAAGGACCTGAAGCGAGCAGTTCATATGTGAGCAAACTAACCACTATCTCGGAGATAAAGCTGTTCACGTGGAAGATTGTATATTAAAAAACCTCCGAAAATTACCACCTAGATTGTTTTTGTCTCACTTGTTTGACTGCGTTCGCTTTATCTACTTGAGTGAAAACCAGATGTTGTTTTGGCTCACGTTTAGAACATTCTCAAGGGTTCACAAACCTTCAAGCACCCTTGTACATTATGCAAGAAACGTTACACCAGTGTGACGTTTAAAACCTAGAATTAGTCTCACCCGTTGCGCCGCGTTCATTTTAAGAAACTACACTACCCATGATGCGTTGCGCGCCAGGGTGCGGCTCTCGGTGACAGTTTAAAGCGCTTCATCTCTTCTCCCTGCTCACTCTTCTTGCTTCCTGCGGTGAGCGCGGTGTGAAAAGTGCGGAGGGTTTTTTTTTTGGGTGAGTTTCTTTAACTCTTTATTTATTACTTTAGGGGAAAGTTGATTAGATTTAGTAAGGGCAGATAAAGTTTTGTTTAATGCCTCCAAACTTTACAAACCCAATAAACTAATAATAAATTGCTTGTCCTTATCCACAGCATTGTTGTTCGAGCAAAAAGTCCCAACACAATGGTGAGTTTAATACTGAGTTATGTGTTTATACTTTGACCTTCAATCACGTTTTTAATTAACATTCAAACCTTCTTATGCCATCTGCTGCTGGAATTTACAGAATACTGTACGTTTGTAATGAAGTAGGCTGCACAAGCCAAATTCTGACTAGTCAAATAAAGCAGGTTGGGCAGGTTGATACACGGATAAATGTAATGCAAACAGTCTGTCCTTTACAGCATAGTGAATAGTTCGTTATTAACATAGTCTGAAAGACGTTCATGGTCATGTTCAGTCATTTCAAACTGTCCACTTGGCTGATTTCCGTGCTTTCTATTACTTTTCTATTTCTACTGACTATTGTTGTTAATGTATTGTGTTGCCTGCTAGGCAACCACCCACTATTTGGGTTATTGCAATTTGATCCACAAACTCACCAAAGGAATCGTGTCGTGAAAATAGTCTGGTCAGGGGATCCTCATGGTAAAAACTTAGTCATGCAACCAAAGTTTTAAAGAGTGCATTAAATGTTTTCCCTTCCCTTCTGAGTGGAGGTTTCCACCCTTTTTTTCCTAACTTTACGCTGATGACTCATAGGTGTGGGCAGTGTGCCTCAAAGGGCGGGGTTTTTTTTCCTCTTTTCGGTCTCTCTCTCTCACTTCCCGTACCACTGATCCAGCTGGTAGTACAAACGCTTAACCACAGCCTGCTGTGGTGGGTGGGGTTGTGTTTGAGGAGACGCACACTGAGCAAACATTGGTTAATGGTTTTTGGGTTCACATAAAGCCTGGTTATGGATTAAGGTCTGGACGGAGCTCATCGTTATGGACGTGTTTGGGTGAAATCTGCGGGTCAGAATCTGCCACCAGCTGCATGAATTCATGAACCCAGTCTGCCTTGTCTGGTGGAGATGGTGTAATGGTGTGTGGAATGTTCTCCTGACACACTTTGGGCTTGTTAATGGCAGATAAATCATGGCTTGAATGAGCACTATTACTGATGGGGTGCACCCCATTTTGACCACAATTGACCCATCTTCTAAGGGCTACTTCCAGCATGATAAAGCACCATTTCCCAAACCTCAGTGTTCTTCCCAGTCACTATAGAGGTTAGAGTTTGGAGTGTAAGATTTGTTGACTTGGCCACCTTTGGTTTTTGTATCTTAAGGTTGCCTATGACTTTTATATCTTAAGGTTGCTTTGCTTACTGTATCAGGACGTTTCCAGCGCTTGTTGACCGCCTTTTTAGTTTGGATGTTTCAGCCAATCATACTTAAACACAAGATTTTATGTAATTCTAAAACAGTCCAGTAGTTAAGCTAAAATGGCTTCCTATTTGATAAATGGTGCACTAGACAGGGAGTAGACAGGCACTTTAGATTTTTCTTCAGGTTTTAGGGTTCATATTTATGTATGCAGGTTAATCCCAGCTCTGTATTCGTTGTGCTTCCCTTGACATTCTGTAAATGTGCATCGTTTAGTCATAAACCAGATGGTGATGTGGTTTGGAATACGATTTAATCATCCTGGTTAGTCCAATTTTCCATGGCATCCCAAAGTCGCCTTGAACTCAGATTTGAGTTTCCATTAGAACTGGATTCAAAGCTTTCAGTGAATCGAGTCGCTTGGCTGTTGGATTTGTTCGGCCAACTCTGCAGCCTGGTCGTACTGTAACACAAGTCGGACCACAGCTTGAGTGAGAAGAAAATAGCTAGCAATTTTTGCTGAACAAGAAATGTGCTACTGTTGATACTAGACAACTGTTAGCAATGGGTTAGTTAATTGACCTTCTCTGTTTGTTGCCAACACTTTAGCTGTCATGCTTGATAGCTTGGCGAGTGCCATAGATGATCACAGCCCATTAGGACATACGAGCATACCTGACAGCGGGGTGTAATGTGTTTTACTGAGCAAAGAGCGCCCTCAGGGATCGTACGATCCACATTTACAGTAAACATAAACATGTACTAAAAGACTGACTATGAGATTAACACATCAACGGAGCAATAAAAAAATGGCAGCGAGGCATCAGCAGAGTGAGCAGGGTCAAGATCCGACGGCAAGGTGAGCTGCCAACTGAGGAGAGAGCAGGGAAGGCGGATTAAAGTGAGACCTACTGACCTGTCTGAAACCTTGGCAGCTTAACGGGGTAGAATTAAATTGCTGGCAAGACATTTGTCACATTTGAAGAATGGTGAGGG